>JAGXCT010034353.1:27892-68068 GCA_022495035.1 Philopotamus ludificatus
AGCTCATAATTATTCCTACTTTTTAATTTGTTCCATTATTATTGAAGAATTTAAAAATTGCGCTTAGAGATATTGACGCAATTCCACTCTACAAAAATGCTAGATGGCGAAAACTTAATTAAAATTGCTTCGGCAAACATTGAACCTGTTTAATGTAGCAAAGAGAATAAAATTAAATTAGTATCCAAACTTTAAACAATTAAAGAAGGGTCTAAAATTTGGCACATATCCTCATTGTTGTATGTCTACAATAATCAAGATATTGCAATAATTTGTTCATTTATCGAATTCCATAGGATCATGAGCTTCGAATTGCAGAATCACCCGCTTGTCCGACGATGGTAGATTTTACCGTGGACGCAATTCGAACGCTAATTAGCAATCCGATACAAATGGGTTGCGCATCGCCATTTCGGGGCTTTGAATCTACAATATCAACAGGGCGGTAAAGCCGGCGGAGTGGGGGGCAATATGGCGCAAGTATTTAGTATTGAGTAAATATTGATCAGGGGCTCGCGCAGTGTCCGCGGGCCCCAGTTTTACACAAGTTGAGCGGCCCGTCCATTAGTTCATTAAACAGACTGGCCATTAGCCGCGGCCCGGGCGCCATTAGTCACCGGCGTGCGACCCCTCTAATCTTCGGGCCGCTGCAACGCGAAACCGGCCCTGTCCACCCACTACCGTTTGTTCGCTAATCGATTTGTATTTAAGGCCGACGGACCGTCCACCTGGACGCTGGCCTCTCTGTACCGGTTAGGAGCGATAATTTGAAAGGATTGGAGGCTGGGAATGAAGGTGAAGGGGGGAAACGTGATCGAAATTCAATTTGGTGTATGAATACCAATGAAGAATGCCTGAGAGAAATTGTAGTAAATTGGTGTAAGCAAGGCTAACTTTGGCGGAGCGTGTTGATCAAAAGGCTTTTCAATATGCTTTCATTCGTTCATATCCTCCATGAATTTTGTATATTTTAAAGTCTCTTTATGTATTTCCATATATTTTAAAAATATAGAAAGTTACATTATTCTATAATAAATATTATAAATAGATTAAATGCAATGATTATTTAAGGTGTAATTACAAATATAATCAAATGAGCTGTGACTTTAAATATTAGAAAATATTACATGATAAAATAGCCTTTAAATAAAATTGAAATGAAAGAAAGTTTTTATAAAAATTAAGAATTATCAATAAAGGCAAGAAAAATAATAATTTTATTAATATTTAGAAAGGTATACTTTAATTCATCAAAATGTATAACATTCCTTTTTGTTATTGATATGATTATAGCTAAAAGTTATTTTTGAGAAATCCATAAAATACAGAGAGAAAATCTCTAAATATTTTACGGTACATAAAAAACTTTTACTTAGAATATTAATATATATATAAAATTATAATTAACATCAAAGTTTAACCGTTATATTTTAAGCTCGTTAAATTATTAAGATTATATAACAAAATCTAAACTTGAGTTACAACATTTTAAAATAATTTTATTAAAAATAAGAAAGCACATAAGCATTTATTTTGAATAATGTACGAGAAAAATTAAAAGTCAGTCTAATCTATATTAAAGGAATAACTCTCTTATTTAATCTCTAGTTAACTTTATAAATAAACATAAATAAAATAAAAAAATATCGAAAAATATAAAAAAATCGAAAAAAAAATATATTAAATAAAGCATGAAAATGCAGAAAACATAGATTGCATAAATTAAATGCATAAACCACAAATTAGAATATTCTTTAAATATTTGCAAAAAACATTATAACATATTTATGTTATAGAATTATCACATACATTTTAAAATATCTTTAATATCAGATTTTTTTTCTATTTTTATAGCTTTTTCAGTTTGCATATAAATAAAAATAATTATGATTTTGATAATTTTCTCTATTTATAAAATAAGCTAAAACTGTTTCTTAAAAATAAAATAATAGCTAAATAATTTAAAAATAATATTTGATTTTAACTAGTGGTAACTTTTGACTCTGACATTAGTAGATTTAATATTTAACAAATATAGATATGTTGTTTATTTTAAAATATTTTAAAAATATAATGACTAATTACTATTTATTAAAAATACGACGGAAAAAAATAACTTTGATTAAGATTTAAATTTAATCTGCATAAAATACAAAATAATATATAATAAATATAACTATTTAACTTTATATATGATTAGGGTTTTATTATAAAAACTAATTTATCAATGCATTATTGTATATGGTAGGTTAATAAAAATATATACATTTACAATATATTTCTCCTAAATTAAATAGCTAGAGTTTTATTAAACATGGAAATATTTGTTTTATATTTGAAAATGTCTACTATTTATTAAAAACAAATTAGGATTAGATTAACAATTTTTAACAATTGATAAAATAGCTCTTCTTGTTTATTTTTTCAGATTTAGTTTATATTTATTTTTAAAAACCATGTAAATCATCAAAACAATAAGCAAAGATAGAAAAACCTGTACACTTTTCATTCAATGCTGAGTTTAAAATTATTTCATTCAAGTTTTTTAATTATTTCCCATTCCACTTAGAAAACTATGTCATTTTTCGTTTTAAAAATTCTTGAAATGTTATTCTAAAGTTGAAATTGGATTATTTAAACTTATACAATAGTCACAAAACGAATTGTCCGCCTCGCCAGTAAGAAAAGTCTTTGTGCCGGCTCCTTGCATACTCCTTCCAATATTGTTGCAGAGCTTTTGAACGGGATAAGTGGGCATTATTATAATGCACAACAAATAATATACGATATATCATAAATTACCGTGTAAAATATTATATTTCGTGTATTTGATGCGTAGACATATGAAACTTTGTCGGCTACCGGTTGTCATGTGCTACTTGCTTCTATGGAGCAAAACTTGAGAAATTAGAAAACTTTAGTCTTCTCCGCTCAAGTAAAAATTAATATGCGCAACTTTGTATATGTACTGCGGCTAATATATAAATTAAAATGCATAAATTTTGCAATTAGGATGTAATAAAAAATATAATGCAACTTTTTACGATGGCATGTTAAAAAGTTAGCAAAATTTTACATTAACGATTCGTATATTGTTTTATTATAATTGAACATTATTAAATATTTTTTAATATCTCTCGCCGCTTCTATTTCTTGCTAATGGACGAATGCAGGTATAAAATGTACGAGGAATTTTCCACTATGGCCGCTTGTGAAAAATTGATGCTAGTTCCCCAAGCCTTGGAACTCGAAGACTTTTTAATTCTCTCTGCGTCAAGAACTTGCTTCATTTATTAATGTCGTATTACAAGCAGGTGCCATTATGCATTTCGATTAAATTACCTGGAAAAATTCTAATAAAAATATTGAGGGCGCTGGGATGTTTTTCAGGGGAAATATTCAGTCTGCCCTGTGGGAAACAACAATTCGTTTCCACATTCCCGGCGACAAAGTGCTCGGGACCAACTCGTCCGCCGACTTGTTCAGGAGCTACGGATAGATTTTTTCAAAAACTCTCTCAACTTTGATTAAACTTTTCCATTTTGAAGTGAAGTTACATACTTTGCAAGCGTGCAGAGTGAATGTGGAGAAAGCAAAAAGGGGATGGACCTCGGCTCGCCTCTCCTGGGGCTTGATCAACAGTGAACAACTTTGCATATATTAAAGTTATATATGATTTTTACAAAAGTTGAGTATGGGCCTTTTATTAATAATGTTTAGGTTATTGAACCCTATATTCCCAATTAAATAATTTGATATTTTTTTATAACTAATCGTATCATAAAATTTATATGAAAAAATTGTGATTAAAATACCCTCAACTTCGTTTTACACGGTTTTGAAATGACACTGTATACTAAAAATAACTAATTCTATAAATATGGTGAAATTTATCGACTTATGCCTGCTTTAATTCACAAGGACCTGAAATTTTCTTAGAACAAGATTTTCCGACCCGACTAAAATCGAGCTATACATTTTTAATGAGACCTGCAGATTTGTATGGTTAGATATCAGAAAAATATTAACAACTTGTGAAACAAAAAACACAGAAATGGATAACAGATTTCACTATTAATAATAAATTTAATAACACAGGATAATAATAACAAACATGAAGCTTCATAAGATTCTAACACATTAGTGTGGTTAGTATTATTCCTTAATACAATAAAGTATAAATAAAAATAACGTTTTCCATTATTTATTTATTTTGTTTTCATTTTTTACACGATTTTCCATATTACTTTAAAATAGCAGATTTTGACTTTGAATATATTTTATGTTTTTTTTTATATTTACTGCAAAATGGACACCATTTAAGTATTAATTTATTTATTATACAGCTTTAATGGTTCTTTCGTCAGCAGATACTATGCTCTTTGATCTGCTGTATATATTATAACGTTTTGTTTTTTCAATTGTTTCATTATCGGTAGGATACTTAGTTTTATTTTTGATAAAATTAATATTAAAAATTCTTTTATTCAATTTCTTAACATTCGTAGTTATAAAAACAGCTGTTATTAAATTAAATTAAAAATTAAGGCCTATCTCAGTGACCTAACAGCTTAAGTTATTGAAATTTCACACACAAGACTTCTATATAAAATATTCAAAAACCATGTTTTATAAAAATATTATTTCGCCTCGTTTCCAAAAAAGATAATGACCTCTGCTATAAGATATGACATTTTTGCATTAATATTTTGGATATTTTGTACTTCACTTTTAAATAAAAAATATTAGACAGATCACAAGAAAATATAAAGTATTTTACAAAAGAGATAATTAAGACTATTATTTAAGGTTTTGATAATGCATTCTGCACAAAAAAACTTACAATTATGTCATAGAATATTAGTAACTTTAAAAAAATATGTTTTAATTAACACAGATTTCTAAAGTAAAACATTTTCAACACCTAAGAATGGACGATTTAAATAGATTGACAGGTAGCAAACTATGGCATGGTATTACATGGAAAGGTGTTCCCCATAACAAGAAAAGCATTGCAGTTGAAAGCTCACGAGAAGCAGAAAAAACATCTTTAACTGTGTAAGTGAATTCTATGGGCTTAAAATCAAACTTTTAATGAGACACAGATCAATGTAAAATATATTGCAGATTCAATAAAATGGACGGTACTGAAGATGATATTTAGAGAAAAATATAAGATTGATAATAGCACTGAAGATAAGACTGATGCTAAGCATGCTATAGTTATATATGAAGCTATAGCTATATTAGAGAATAAAATATAATTTATTAATTATTTATTTTGTATTTTAAAAAAAATGTATAAAGAATTTCGCCTTCGTAAAAATGTTACAAACTTATTTCATGGTTATGATAAGAAATATTCATGCAGATAATATCCCTGTAATACACAAATTAACCTCTTCCTCCCCATACACTGCTCGTCGTGTCAGTTCACAAAGAAAAAGATAAGATACAAGAGCAGCGGAAGAATTTTTCAAGTTAAAAATTCTCTTGCGCAAAAAAAATATATTTAAAATGCAGTCGACTCCGGGATAAATTTGGCGAGGCATCTTCACGTGGGGGTCTGAACAATTTTAGAATTAAAAGTTTAAAAAAACGCCCCGGGCTCCGGAACTTTGGACGGGTTATTTGTTAAAAGTTGTGGCCAACATCAGCTGCTATATTTGGGATCTCTGCGTCTATATTTAGATTTAAATAGACGAAAAAAAATATATTGACCATTCTGTAAACGATATTCATTATTTTCGCACGAAATAAAATATTTTTTGCAACTATCAGGCACGTGATAAATAATTGAATCGTAATAAATTACAAGCCACTCGTCGTTCCTTTGCCTTTGCTACGTCTCCCCCGAAAAGACTTATTTACATTCGCAAGACGTACTTCCTTTTTTTTAAGTAACACCAGTTTGCTGCTTATTATTTCTTTGATCGGTGGCACGTGAATTCTTTTGATCAAAATGTGCTGATTTTCAACACACCGATCGCAGAGAGAGAGAGAGAAAAAAACGGTAATGGCGCACTCGGAATTTATTACGAAGATTATTATCTGGGACACCACTGGAATCTGTAAAGCAAGTCTGTCCAGCGACGGTGATTAGAGAACCGAACAAGTTTTTCCTTTCAGTGCCTCCCCCACCCCTCGGGCTGATACTCGGTGATTGCAACATTACACTTAACAATATTAACACGTCCCCCGCCCTCCGCCCCCGCTCTAAATCTATCCCTATAGCTCTCGAGGCAATTCCAACAAATCCCTCCAAATTCCTAATCCCGCTGATTCATTCAACACCCCCTTCGCACAACTGAGATTTGATCTTCTAAGTGATTTCGATTGCTTTACACTAATGCAGACAATCCATTATAATATAAAACATGTGTTAGAATCAAAGACAGCTTAAAGAAATGCTTCTTAATATTTTAAACAAAATTATTCAAATTATAATTTTACGAAAAGATATTTATGTACACTACAATTAAAATAATAATTATTATATTACGGCCGGAAAACTCTTGTCCGAGGGCCAAATATAGCTCGTGAGTCTCATTTTATATGATTCATCAACTAAAGCTTGCGTTTATGTTTTTAATATATTAAAAAAAAAACGCGAATATAAAAGAATAATTTACTATCTGTTATCTATAAAGAATGACAAATTATTATTTTTTGTCAGAAAAGGAAACTTAATTGAAATACTCTAAAACGTTAATATCGTATTTTCTTTTGTTTTATCATATTTTTCCAATCATTTTTATTTGTAATCTTAGGATGAATTCTTGATTCAAGCTTTATTTTTTCAATATATACAATTATAAGTTTTCATTAAAAATTTAATACATTATATTATGTTAATGTACTTACCTGCAAATAAGTTATGTTGGTAATTGATAGACTATTTTTTTAGAAAATTCCATTAATTCTTTATGACATCAGACAAAGGGTGATTGTGTGTAACTTACTACCATATTTAAAAATCTTTATAAAACATCTGTATGGGTGAGTACTGCTTTAGAATTTACAGCTATGCATATAGTCAATAAAGATCAATGATTCTTTAGACAAATACAAAAAGTTTGTGACATGTATAAATGAGTCCCCAACAGCCCATTGGCACGGTTAAGTAAAGAAGTCAATTTCCTTTGTAATTATAATATTTAAATCTAAATATAATAGTATTTTTTTCTAAATTTAAAAATATATAACATATTTAAATAATGTGCTAAGATATCCTCCATGTTTATAGATAATTCCTACCGTCCTTGTTTTTATTTAATTTTTTTAATTAAAAAAAACTAAGTGGCATATGTTCAAAATTAATTTTAAGATGGTTACCTATTTATTTTTCTCTTAATGAATGCTTTATGGACATAAATGATAAGTTAACAATTCATAATTTAATAACTGTATTTTTTATGTACTATTTTCGTTTTGTAACACATTCTCCTTGATTTTTTATATTTTTATTTTAATAAACGTTTGCTGTAAATATGTATCCTGGTTATAAAAATAGTTCAATAAACGTGACTGCAAATGTTCATCCAAATGAACAAATAAACTGCCTGAATTTTAAATCTGGGTTTTGTTGTAAAAATATGGTTTTTTCCCGCGTTTTCAAAAGTTACTCATTTTTTGTCTTCGGTGACAATTCGTTCCGAATTTCTTTGCTTTGACAGCAATGAGAAACTCAAATTTTCATTTTGCTAACATTGTACGAGTTTTGAATACCTGTACATTGTAAATTGAGATGTTTAATTTAATGCAAAAATTGGATAGAGCACAATTTAACGTAGATTCGCTTCAATCATAGATTGTAGCAAATATTAATAGAATATTATTTGTCATCCTAATTGAGAGACATTCCTTTAATTCTAATTTCCCAATAATGCAAAAATCGATAAGGTCTTAAATATTGTTTATTTTTGAAATAAGATTTTTGTAACCAAGAGTTTTATAATAAACAGTATGGTAAAAATATAACTAGAAAATAATCCTTTTCACGCATTCGTACTAAAAATAATAGACATCTTTCGGAACTATAAATAATACGTATTATTAATTACTCTAATTATTAGAGTTTTTTCATCTATGGCTCGTGGATTTCTAAAAAGTTTTCGGGCAATTACGTAATCCATTATCCTCCTTAGATGAATTATAGAGATGGTCGATTCTTTAGACATTTAAATTGTATATCCTTTAGTATTTCGAGCCATGTTCAAAATAATTAATATTTTTTATTTAGTATTAAGCCACGATGAAAATGCTATGTATGATATAAATTAAGAGTATCAATACATTAGTACCATCTCCAATCTAAAAAAAAATACTCAAATATTGTCGACAAATTGATTGATGGTTTGAAGGAAGCACTAAAGGAGAAAAGACCTCTACTAGCTAATAATGAAAATCATACTGTAAATGTAAAATTTTGGTCAGTTTGCAAAACTTTACTAACATACCAATCGATTATTGTTTCTCTGAATTTTTTTTAAATACTATAAAATAAAAAAAAACGAAGAACAACCAAGTACTGCTTCAGATGTTTTATTTCTGAAGATGGTCATGGTAATGGTGCTACCATAGAATGTGAAAGATTCTATGAACGGATCATGTCAAGAATATAAGTGTTATGACTTGTAGATAATATGCATTTTTCGATAATGTAAGTTAACCGTGACTGAGCTAAGTTAGTAGTCGGATAGGTCAGTCTTTCGACAAAAACTATGAATTCAGGATATCTTTAATAACACTGGCTAGGGTATATGTGAATAAATTTCAATTAAACTAAAATAATAATAAAACTAACCAGTGTCGTATTTTGACACTGGGAGAATATATGCATGAGGGACTCATTCTACCTGCATCTATAGAATCTTTATCGAATCTTTATATGGGTAAATGGTGCTTTGAATATTTATTTCAAGCCATCAATCCATCTATGTCAAATAATAAAAAAAAAACTCCTTCACCAGTAGCGGGAGCTTCTAATCATCGTAAAAAATATATTTTAAGTCCTTTTGGACGCATCATTACTGGATCAACATTTATATAGCCTTCTGCAGACAATCATGGAGAAAAAATGGTGTTTCTGCATGTCCAAAAACCGACTAGACACGTAAATAAGAAGAAGAAGAAATATGTTAAACTTCAAAGTTTGTCATCGCTTTGCGAGGATTAATAATATATGTATGTATTATTTTATTATATTTAAATAAGGGACAGAACTTTTCGATAGACATGTATTTAATATTTTTTTTTTGTATATTTGTTATGACCGTATATTCATTTTTGGCTACAAACCAATTGCTGTCACGCACAGTTGTACAGTTCTGCACGGCGTAAGTTATTGACAATAATTTTAAGTGGTCGAGAGTGGAAAAAATGATATCCCCCAGTAATTGTTTTAAGCACCGGGATACAGGGGGTGTGTTCATGACATTACCGAATGATTGATTGTCCCGTTTAGTCATGTGCCATATGAGACCAAAAATGTAATATATATCCTGCGGCCAAGTGCTTCGAACAAAGTTACAAGTATAGTGCGGATACAATTTGCGGAATAATAAATGGCCAAAATTAAACCGTATCAAATAAAATCATCCATCAAGGCGGGCTTAGGCGAAACGGCGTGTCCTTACATCTCCGGCGACGAACAATGAATTTGCCCGGAATCATTAATGTTGAGCACTTGTGAATGCAATTCACCACTCTGGTGTTTATCGAACAAAACTGGGAACAACAAGCTCAAATTGCCGAGGAGTCCTCCTTGCGGGCTTAAGCCGGGTAGCTCACCATTCAAATGTTCCATTGTTCAGGGATAAACAACCATCGCGCCGACTTGATTAATTACCTGAGGCCCTCCCCCAATACCGCCGACATATTTTAATCGATGTGTGCGCGTGTGCGGTAGTTTTTGCAATTAAATAAGCTTTTGCAGAGAATAGATGGGTTTTATCAGCAAATTAATGGGTTTTCCGCTCTATGAATTTGTAATGTGCTCCCATGTAATTTTCGCACTGGCGGCGCTTTGATAAAATTATTTTATTCATAATCCATTCAGGCCCCGTCGCCAAATTGAATTTTCGTTTATAATGAATACATAGTGGACTGAAATTTTTGGCATGAAGCAAAAAATTTCGCCTCCATTAAGTGATAAATGTATTTTTTGCAAAGGCCATTATACTTTGTGGATGGATTTATTGGCTGATAAATGTGATTTTGACTAATTGATGATACAAATTAATGAAGATTTAATTTGCATATTATTCCAATAAAGTTGTACTTATCACTAATAAAATAATACGGTAAAATGGGGTACCTTATACACATCCTTCGTGGACCAAATTATTCCCTTTTGTGAACCACCTTGGAGGGATAAGTTGAAAGCTAAGGGTGATAAGGTTCAGTAACATTCGCAACTGGATTTTTTTTATTTTTTTGAGTCGTGAAGCGATTATTACATATTATTATATTTTTATATAAGATAATAATCCACTTTCCCTCATTTCTGAGGATCGTGACCATGTAATGATTTCCCTCATGGAGGACTATGGACATGGTTTTCATGGGAATATATAGTGCAGTGGGTTTCCCGTTGCCTTCTGCACCGCAGTGATTTTTTTATACTGAAGAGCGCTGCTGGATTAAAGGTCCAGAATTGTTTCAGCTCACTAAAATCATATTAAATTTATAAGAAAAGACAAAAAACAGCAGATTGTCTACGTATTAAAATCAACAAAACACTTGCAGAAGAGTAAGCATTCAAATAAAAATATTATAAAGTCATTTGGATTAATTATTTTAAATAATTTAACATAAATAAAATATCTCGACCTTTCTTGATCAAACCGATCCGTCACGGCGGATCGAAAACAATCGAGTCGTCCGAAGGTGGTCTAATAGAGACCCCAAGCATTTTAAGTTTTTTTTAAATAAAAGAATAAAAAATAATTATTATTCATAATATGCTTCATAATTTAGTCGATATTTTTGATTTTTTAACGTATCAATATGTCTCGTAAATAACAGCGCTCTCGGCGATGTCTCAGTGCAGACTAAGTTTTCGCTGTACTTGTCACTCGCACACAGCACACCGTACCGGATGTCAGCGAGAAAAAACATCGCGCCTGTTACAACAGAAGTATTATAAAAATGTTTAATAGATAAAACAATTGTGTCTATTTTTCGATTCAACTCTTATATTAAAACGACATTTTTGTCTTATCAAAATAATTTAATATAGAAAATAGGATGCATAATAGTTTAATTTTTTTGATCTATTCCTTAGAGAATATAAAAGATTTTCGGCTTAGTTATATTAACACTTTATGATTATCCAAGCTCACATGGACGTGTGTGTATCTATCTGTGGTCAAATAGTAGAATTACGTTGTGTATCGTTTTCAGAAAAAAAAGTGGGGGTATAGCTCTCAAGCCAGAAGGCGTGAACGGCTCATAACGCTTGGCTACAAAATCACGCCTTATGGCGTGAACGGCTCATTAAGTGTTAAAATGGTAATTACGGTTTTTCGGTTTTGTTTTTTTAACACATTGCCTACGGGGCGAAACGCGGTCAAACGTGCGCTGGGGCGGGGCGCATTCGCTGAAATTTGGTGAAACGTCGTCTTTTACAAAAAAAAAACAATGAATGGTTTTATATGCACTAGCCGCTTTTGCCGAAATTCTCTTCAAGGTCTGAAGTATCTTACCAAAAAGACTGTTGTATAAGTTACAGCCGATTAAACGCGTAGTATCGGCTAGCGTGTGCTATGCGCGCCCCGGACATACACATATACGCTTTTGACGTGGAATCCACGTCCCCCGTAGGTAATGTGTTAAGTATTTTTTTGTTTTTTATAATTAAACTTTAGAATTATATTAAAAGATACAGTGTTGATTGAATTAAAAATAAATAAGTGATAGAAATAACTAAACAGAAAAAGACGATTGAATTTTGTTTGATTAGGGAATACATTTTCATTAAATCAAAAGACATTTATCATTAAATCAAAAGATTTTTATGAGGTACAATAAAGCTAAACTTCTTCTTTATATTAACGTATTTAACGTTATTGCTTGTAAAAACCATTTACTTTTTAGGAGTATTTAAACGGTTTTCGCCAACTAGACATATAATGTTTAAAATAACTTAAAATCTAATATAAAAAGTGTAAAAAGTGTGTAATCTCAAAAGCTTATTTTTTTCCACGGATAGTAAAGTAATTTGTTATAATACTATTTTATATTAATTAATAGAGGTCATAAAACTTAATATATATTTAGTCTTGAGAGACTGTCCTTCTTTCTCATTTATTGAAGGAGTTGAACAACTAATCAATAACTTGATATGAAATGCTTGGGTTTTCTGATAGACCCCCTTCAAACAACTCAGTTGTTTTCAAGCTACTGTGATGGATAAGTTAACTTTAGAGAAGAAAAACATTTTAAGAGAAAAGAAGTCTTTATATTCTTGCTTAATTATAATGTTTTTTCTCGCTGAAAATTAATAAGATATTAAAGAGGAGTCAAAATTTAATTGGGAGAGTAAAGAAATTGATAAATTTATATATATACAATAAAAAAAATTAAAAAGGATGTTGTCGACGCTTAAGTGAAACTTAAACTATTATTGTAAATGTATCATTTAAATTTTGCTTTTATTTCGCTCTCTATTTCTTATATTTTAAAAAATTAATGATTGTAAACATTGTAAAAATCCTTAATATTGTTAAATTATTTGAATGGGTCAGAAGCATAAAGGAGCAGGCCACCAGAAATGATTTCCTCATCCGCTCGCCGTTTATTCCTAGACGTGTGCAGATTCGTCCCGACCAAACAATGGTCGGTCGATTCTGCAAACAGGCAGAGGCGAAACAATCACCGGGTGCTTCGCCCCCTGAATACCTAATACCCGAGTAGGGACTCCGGCGTCTCTATCAACATTGGGCGTCGTCGCCCCATTGTTATACGGGACACAATCATCGTAAAAACCACCGCACCTGATATTGTTCCGGAGCTAATGTTATCATCGTCGCTCGTCCCGTGTCATACACTCGTAAACCATGTCGACAAGGATACGAGACGATATATGCCGTGGAAAATTAAATTTTTATCGAATTTTTTCGAAGAATATGTCTTGAGAATCGTCGCTTGAAATTGCATTACAAATCGGTAACATCTCCGCCGAACTAGGCCATTCGAAAATCAATCTTGGTGTCCATGATACTATGACGACGGAATGGAATACCACACGTACACTACACATACATGCATTTTTGTCGAGTGAAATATTAATCATGTCGAGTGGCGAAGAATAGCGTGGACTACTTCGAGACATGCAAAACTTGAATCCGGGTGACGGGGCGGGGGTGGCCAAGGCGCTGGGAGGCGGCCTATTCCCATATGATGTATTCAAACTTGGCCAGAGTTGGCGAAGTGCTCTTCAGAATGCAACTGCAAAATTATTCAAAAGCCCCCGGAGTAACTCGGTCGGATGCCCGGCCATAAGGCGAACGGCGTCGGTTGGCGTCGACAGATCTCGGCAGGCATCGGCCCCGCTGCCAAACGGTTAACCCGACTTAATTAATTACTCGCTAATGGAGTCGGGACCTAAAAATATAATTAACCCGAATACATATTTTTCGTCAAAGCGTGAGAGATGAAAGGAAACAATGGCGGATGGGGTGGGACGAGAGGGCGGGATGAAATATGTGTGAAGGATCATGGTCTCGCACATCAAAGACATTTAACCCCTTGATATATTGTGACACACGCGATGTTGACACGGTGTCCCATTACATTTTAAGTATATGCAAACAGTGGTAAATAGATGCGTTGATACCGAATTTCTGAGATAACTTGAGGTCTGGATAGATATTCTGGATGATACGAGCTTGATTTGTTACTTAATTAGGCATATTATTATATATTTTACATCATCTAACGCATAATAATTATATAAGATATAGTTATTGATAAGTGTAAACGATCTTTTATTATCCTATATTGATTTAATCTATCTCTAGGTTTAATTTAGACATTAAAATAAACTAGATCTAACTATATTAATAAAATAAAATTGATTAATCTTTATTTAATCATAAATAGTATATGTTGATTCTATAGCTTTTATCGATCATTGCAGAATTTTATACAGACTCCAAGACTTTCAAATAAAAATAAAAATGAGTTGGCAGCATTTTAAATTAATTCCATACCTTCGATAGAAAACTTTGTTACAATATAGTTTTGACTTGATAAGTTATATTACATTTATACTGAATTGAATATATAATATTAAGTTTAAACAACGTTAAAAAAATATGGTATTAAAACTAAATAAATAAAATAAGTGTCATTGAATATTTGTTATCATTTCTCGCAGATATTATATATATTAGTTTATTAATGGAAGTTATCGTGACAGAGTTAAGATAGTACTGGGATAGGTCAATCCTAGGGTAAAAAATATATGAATTCTGGGAATTCTTTATGCCACTGAGGGGGAAGGAATGTGAGTGTGAAAGAATCATTCCCCTTGCATATTTAAAATCTTTATAGAATATTTATATAGGTAATCTTTCTGTTATACCATTTATCCATCGTAGTCAAATAAATAATTTAATATATGCAGGAAATAAAACTTTGTCAACAGACGCATCATCATATGCGCAATAGCCCTATTGTAGAGCCCTGGTCTCATCCAAGATCCTTTATTTTATCCGGTTTGCCGACAAGTCGCTCCATCTTCCAATGAGTTTCAATGATGCATTATCCTGCTGTTCATAGTTCAGCCACCTAAGACTTGGTCTTTCTTTCCTCCGGGGACAGAAAGGAATTGTTAAACATAAGCCTTCTTGAGGGCTGACTGTCCAGCAGCCTTGACACGTGACCAGCCCACCGTAGTTTGACTACTCTGGCGACTCTTGTATAACTCTTGTATAGTCGGCACAGCTCCTCGTTATTTTCATAAATACGGATCCTAATATCTGCCTCAAAATTTTCCTCTCTAGGATATCCAGTCGTCGTTCACCTTGCTTTGTCAAAGTCCAAAAGTCAGACCCGAATGTTAGAACGGCCCTGATGACCCTCATCTAAAGCTTGTCTTTGGTCTACCTTGTAAAGAATCTCGACTGTTGATGCTGTTGTAGTCCAAAGTAGCATCGATTTGTCAGTTCTTCTTCGTACTTCTAAAAGAATTTTATTATAACTTTCTTCTCTCTTACTATGCATTAGGTAAAGCGTAAAGGAATGATTTAATTTATATTATCACAATAAAATTATTCGTTATTTCGATTATCGATTATTTTTTGTTATTATCTATGATTCGATAGCTAATGTCCTTTTTCTTACAATTCGGTGATATCGAGCTAGTTCAACTTTTTATTTTTTTTATCTCAAAGTGTATGTTCCATCAACTTAAAAAGGTCAGATAAAGATGAAGCTTCGAGTAAATATGGAAAATATTAGATAACTTCTAAATATAGATCTCCTATTTTGGCTGCGTAATTTTTGCTGCTTTTGGTCTTTCATTATCATTCTGGAGAGCTCATATTTTATTGTTTTTTAAACTTTTTCGTTATTTAAAGCATCACCTTCATCAATTACACTTTTGCTATAATAGTATTATCAGGTTTTAGTATTTACTAGTGAATTATTTCTGATATTATTACCTGATTCAATAAAAGTCATTGTTTTTTTCTCCTTAAATTGGCATAGACTCACTTATCTCCAGCAATATGTTTTTTAAGAATAGAAACAGATTCATATATGCACATTAAAGATAAAATATGGTTATTCCTTTTTATAAGAGCGTAAAAGAGAGGTTAGACGTCACCTGAATTCTTTGTCTATTTTTTTCCGTGCCTTTTAAAATTATCCTTTACTGTTGACAATGGACAATCGAGGTCTTACTGCAATTCCTTGACTGTTTTACTTTTAACACACTCTACTCATGAGTTAAGAGTATCTTCATAAATTTTGAGAGGTCTCTCTAATTTTAATTATTTTTTTGGAACCATCTACAATAGAGATTAGGAAACTTTATTTGATTCAATCCTTGCAGCATAAAATAATACCTCAAATATGTCGCTCTATACTTCGGCAATTAATTTTTTGCTATGGGCCAAAATAAAAATGATTAAAACAGAGCTAAAGTACTAACTCAAATACTAGTTATTTAGTGAACAATTTAATTCAGCGTATACACGTTACATAGGACTTAAAAAATAAGCTTTATCTAATGCATTAAAACTTTATCAATTTTACAAGGTATTTAATAATTATTTTTTAGGATATATTATAGAATATTTTAAATATAAATTCTTTAGTTTTAATTGATTTGCCGTTTCTATATTAGATCCCAGATACTGTTGACGCAATCATAGCATAAATAATGTTTTCTCGATACAATTATTAAAATTAAAATGATATTATTAAGGTATTTCTTTATTTATAGCAGTAAATTATACTGTTTATGTATATAAATAAAAAATAATAATTTCAATTAACGCATAGCCAACCGTTCATTGTATTATACAATGAAAAGTATTAAATTTCATTCGGCAACAAAAACATGAAGCGAATCGCGATACAAATTTAATTAAAAATTTTGTTCAGCACATGTTTACATTTAATACAAAATTGGCAAAGCGCCGCAATAAATTAATTGACGAATAATATCAAACAGAAGGTGTATTTATTCAAAGGCCAATCTAACTTCGTACCAAATTACCAGAACAAACATCGTCGATTGTTGTTTTTTCGGACGGACGGACACGAAAATGAACATAGAAAGCTGGCGCGGAGAATGATGGGGAGGACAGGGGAGAGGGGAGGGTTAGGGAATGGCGTGGTTGCAGAAGAAGTGGTCGGGGAAGCCCCTGAAGACCGCGGTACAACGCCGCGGTCTTTATTGTTAGCATCTGTGCTTTATAAAATAATCCTTTGTGACATTATTGTGGCAAGCGGAACGTTAATTAATTTTATAAGTTTAATATCGTACCCCCGCCCCGCCCGCTCCACTGTCTTTTTGGGACGTGGCGGAGGAGTGGGGTGATGGGGGATGTGAGCCGGTTCATAGCCGCGGTACGGGACCCCGTGAGGAAATTGAAGAAAGGAAGAAAATAAATCAGGGTAAGACTTTCACTTGCACCTGACTCCACTTTCGGGCATAAATCTCGTAGCTTGTTTAAAGTTTCAAACATGAGGATTTAATATAAAGCCGAAACAGTATCGCATTAAGTTCAGCATCTTCTCGTCAAACTCAAATCAGCATGTGTGGTTTGTTTTCAGGAAAATGAATCAGTTCAACTTGAACAATGGTAAAACCAGTACCTTCACTACTACAAACTGGAATATAATATATAATTGTATTACTGCATTCTAAAATTCTAAATAAATCAATAAAAAAGTCTAAATTAGAATTCTTCTATAAATGTGAATAAAAAACTGTATGTCTTTAGGAATCGGTTCCTTTCAAACACCTTTTTGTTGCATATCCGCATTATCATTAATCCGTTTTATATAAATAATGTATGTTTATTATAAATCCGTATAAAAAAATATACAGCTAATGATAAGTAATTTATTTGCACAGCAAACTTGATTATACTTGTGAATTTAATTAATCAATTACTATGTTTCAGTTGTTTTCTTAAATTCTAAGTATGTTGTTCATCATGCTGTATTATTTTTAATTTTTTCAGGATGAATAATTATTTATTATATATATTAAGTATTTTCTCTCAAAATATTTTATAAGCATTTGTTACATTTACTTATAAGATCTTTTTAGCCTAGCTATGCCAATGAGGTCTATTTGGCACCTTGAGTTTTCGATTTTACTCGAATAATTCTTCTAATATAAATACAACATATCACAAACTTTTTGTATTTGACTAAACAAGACTAAAGAATAAATATTGTAAATAATCACTAACCTTAATTGTCCGCAATTGCGAATTTTTTTTTAAAAAAAAGCAATTTTCGTTTCTGTAGCCATGAGCGCGATGTTTTTCTCGCTCGCATCTGGTATAATGTGTCAAATGCAAATAAAACGTATACTAGTGACACGTGCCGTGAGAATTTGGCGGTCGGTCTACCGGCGGTGTATTATCAGTCTACGACGGGACATCGCCACGTGTATGTGTC
Source organism: Philopotamus ludificatus (assembly GCA_022495035.1). Lineage (NCBI taxonomy): Eukaryota > Metazoa > Arthropoda > Insecta > Trichoptera > Philopotamidae > Philopotamus > Philopotamus ludificatus. Next base: position 46,043 of record JAGXCT010034353.1, read on the forward strand.
ATTTAATTGTCAAATTGATTAGTGGAAAAATCTAAAATATTGACTAAATTTTGAAGCATGAATACCTTATTCTTAGAATAATCCATTTTTTTTAACAATACATGAATGAAGATTTCATTAATATCTTGATTTGAAATGCTTGGGGTCTATTTTTCATTATAAATACACCCTGTTCGGACGACGCAGTTGGTTTCGAGCTACCGTGACAGATCTGTTAAAAATGTTAGGCTTCAAGAAAATTTCAAACATTTTATCTATTTAATCAGTGATGGCTCGTGGGTAAAATATTTGGGGGTGCTGCGGAAGAATATAAATAAAAAAATACGGTGAGATAATAGTGCTAAATAATATGACCAATAACAATAATAATCATTTTAAAATAAAACAAAGTGACAAGTGGGACGTGTCTCAAAGAAGATACGCTGGATGGACTAATACTATGGCTACTCTGAGTCGCAGCGCAATATGGCGCTTAGCGACGATTACCCCTCCCCTTTGACCCCGTATCCATCCAATAAACAACACTGGTAGCGCTGACGACCAGACAGCTCTCATTCCCTACACCGCGCGGCATATCACTAAATATAAATTCAATTTATATTGTCGTCTAAATAATATATAATCAATAGACATATATTTATTTATTTTTTTGAGTCCTGAAGCGATTACATTTTATTATATTTTTATGTAAGATATTAATCCACTTTCCCTCATTTCTGAGGAACGTGATCATGTGCATGATTCCCTTATGGAGGACCATGGAGATGGTTATCATGGGAATATATAGTGCAGTGGTTTCCCGTTGCCTTCTGCACCGCAGTAGTTTTTTTTATACTGAAAAGGGCTGCTGCCCGCTTCCCAGCTAATATTTTTTTTTGACAATTATTTTTTGTGAAATGAAGGTCGTCAGCCTTAATTTCACCCCTCTGTTGACCAGCGTCAACTCAGAAGTATTCAGAATAGTCACCCATCTGAATACTATCTGCGCTTATTGGCATTTAACTTTAACAATCGTAATTTCATTGTAATTACTTCTAAGCTATGACGGGTACATATATATTAATATATTATTCCTTAATTTACTTAGGGGTGCTGCAGCTTTGAGGTGTATATAGATGAACCTACCCTGTATTTAATTTAAGATGATTTGGATAATGTTAAGGTTTTTTTAAATATAAGTTGTAGTTTGTCGCCTTTCTACTTGAAGTTTTTATGCTTAAGAGTTATAAGTTCATTATGATTGCTTTTTAGATTACTAATATATAAAATGGATAAGATTATCGAATATTTTTTTCTTATAAAGTTCTTTTTTGCATACAGCGCTTTTATTATTTTTTTTTATTTAATTTTACTTGAATTAAATATAAATAAAAACGTTCTAAAAGCCAAAACAATATTTTAAAATATTTTTTGTCATTATCTTTATATTACTTTTATCATCAAGCATCAGTGATAAAAAACATTTTTAATATACCATGTAAATCAAGAGAGAATATTGCACGATTTTCCCGAATTGTTTGTTTTTTACGATGTATCGCCAATTATTATTTAAATAAAAAAGGTTTATTAAATTTTATTTATAACTCATATAAGAGTTTCGACTTATCTTGAGCGATTTTTTAGTAACTCATCGCCGTATATTTTCTACGGATTCTGTGTTTTGATGTGCGCAATATTTCCCGGAAAATTTATACCGCAAAAATGAGACGGCTTTATATGTGTTCAAGTCTGTTCGGTTAATTAATTAGAAATTACATTTTCCAGTTAGTATAATTACTTTGAAACCCCGAGCGTATCAAATCCCCGCTCATCGATAAAAAAAATAAAGCTCAGCAAAATCGCTCGGAAAAATGTCTGACATTATCCGAAAAGTAATAGAAAAAACATGAACTTGTTAGGGGGAATAGGGGGAGCGAACAAAAAAAATGTATGCATCCCATATAAAATGAGAAGAAAAAGGGCCCCCGGATTATCTGCCGTTCTTTTTTCGGTGCACGCAGGGTTATTCGAGGGCACGGGGGCTCCTTAAAAACACCAAATTTAAATGCAGAGATTTATGACCGTGCATTGAAACTTGATGAATTTGAAATTATTTCGAAAACCATTCGGAAAATCTCCGTTTTCCGAGCTGTTAGTCCGTGAAACGATGCGACTAGTGGAAAAACAATATGGAAAGAGACGTGTTAACAGCCTGGGGCGGTCCTGCCATCACATGCAAATGCTTCGGCAAATGGATACAATTTCTTTTATGGCTTTCCAAGGAAGATAGTGTACCGACTGCAGTGATCGTCAACTATTTTAAAAAATAATAATTATTAATATGTTATTATTAGACAAATTTGCAGAATAAGACGTTTAAAAAATGCCCTTAGCAGTGAAGAGAATCGTTTAAATTGAAACAAAAAAAAATAAATCATTCTATGGATCTTGATATAATCTTTTGCTTAAAATAAAAAATATTTTGTAAATAGCATTGTACTTTATTGCTAAAAATAATGAAACAAACATAAGGCTCAATGTGATTACTCAATTTTGATTTAATCAACTTTACACATAAACGCCTTTGAGTTTACTGATTGTGATTAAAAGTTTTTTTAATGTAATCCCTCCCTGTAGGTGTTTAATATTTGTGTGTTAAAAAACACTATTAAAAACACCTATAAAACATTTGCTTTTAATTAAAAAACATTTCAAGGTTTTTATTACGGCTTTCGAAATTTGCATATCGTAATTAAAACGCTTATATTTTTTTAAGCCGCGATAAAATTTATGCTATAAATTAATATTTACATAATCGTTCATGAGATTCGATAAAAAAAAGTTTTCCTGGAAATATAGGGCTATACAACGCTAATTAATTATTATATGCAAAATCCGATACTGCAGTGTCTGGATGCGATACATTTCCATGTGATATGCATTTCTAGCGTAACGAGTAGCGTCGCATTATTCCCTGCGACACAATTGGATCCGTATCCCTTTTATTATGCCCGGGGAGGAGTAAGCATCCATTTCATGCATGCTGAAACACAAAAGAGGAGATATGATAGCAACATGTCTGACAGCAAAAATTACGAAGTGACATGTCCCTTTTTTCCCTTTTCATTCTGCGACGTCGCCGACGTCGGCGTCTCTGGCCCGAGCTCGGGATGGAGACGTTCAGCCCCGTGTCATTTAATACGAGCTTTAGGGATATGCTTCATATCAATAATGCATAAGTATATGAATAGAATTTTTAATAAATATTGATTAAGTAAATGATTTTTTTATTTTATAGGCATAACAAAACTCATTAGCTCTTTATAATATTAAAAATATTTTTCATTATCTTAATTATCCAAACATTATATAATTAATTATTGGATAAAGTAATTTTATTATTTAATTTATTACTTCACCTGCCACTAATGCAAAAGCTTGACTTATTGAAAATTTAACTCGATTACTATGAAAAATATAAATAAAAATGTTGTTGAGTCTTTTATAGCTGTATAGTAAAAAAATTATTAATATTTATGCCTATTTTACTAATGGTAATTATTATAGTATGTAATTATGGGGAATTATTGTCATTAAATATTGTAATAAATTAATAATACAATTCGTGCTTTATTAATACGATCCAATTATAAATAATGTTGTATTGTTTGCATACGTAATAAAATCTAATAATTAAAACACAAGAAAATATATTCTTAATTTTCAGTTCTGGATTTATTAGTTTAATTAATTACGTGTTTTAATTTAACGTAGATATTAGCCTGAATGACTCATTATTAAAAATAACTAGGTATTTCAAAATTAATTTATATTATATAATAATAATGTATTTATTTAAATAATTATAATTTTATTTTAATAATGGTTTATATTTGAAGCCAATATCTGAATAATTTTATTCAATTAAAAATTGGATACAAAATAATAAAAAAATCCAACTAAATATTTAAATATATCAAATATTTAAAGCGCATTATTATTATTAGACTTTTAATTAAATGTACTAATACTACAATGGTATACTCTAAAGCAGAGGACCAAATATTTTTCATACAACGTTTAAAAAAAATCTTTCATTCCTTATTCATTAAAGCCATTCTTCATCCCTTACCCTTAAATTATTCATAAGTTATAATTTATGGTTTATGTATTTATTTATATTAATTATATTAATAGTTCGATTTCACTTAACCGATCTGTCACGGCGAGTCGTCCGAAGTGGGTCTATCAAAGACCCCAAGCATTTTATAGCAAGATATTGATGAATTCTTTATCAATATCTTGACATTTTTTTAAACATGGATTATTCTAAGAATAAAAATATAAATTTATGTCATGCTACAAAGTTTGGTTAATATTTTAATGTTTTTACTAATCAATATAAGAACTGACTGAGCTTTCGTTTCACGTGTGAATAGTATGCTTTCACTCGCACTCGGCAAATCGTGCTCGATGCGAGCGCGAAAAAACATCGCACCGTGCAATAGAAGCAAACTTTGTTGTTTTTATTTTTTTTCACAATTGCAGACAATAAAGGACAATGAATATTTATAATATTCAGACATTTGTAGACAAATAAAATAGTTTTTTACATGTAGGATTTATATTAAAAGAGTTATTCGAAAAAAAACAAAAACTTGAAGCTCCCTATATGTACAGATTGGTTAATGTGGTAGTTGTGCATAAAAAAAATTGCTAATTATCATATAATCGGTATAATTAACATAACAAATATGATGTTACCAACTTGTATGAAATTAAAATATAACTTATAAAAAATAATGCCATGGCTTTTCTATCATACTTTAATTATTCGAAATAAAATAATGTTCTGTGATTAATAATTTTTTAGTTTTTCTTAATAAATTTTTAACGTGATTAAATCTTATCGCAAACAAATAAGGACTAGGAAAAGGTAAAAATAATGGTTCAGTGTTTCGAAAATTGATTTTATCCTCCAAATTTCATCATGATAAAAAGTAGAAATGAACAAATCTACTTTGGAGCGAAAATCAAATAAAACTGTTTGAATGTGATTTTTGTGAAAATTTTCCTTGCAAATTGTTTTACATATTATTTAATAAAGAACATATGTCGGCTAAATAGAATATTTCATTTTATTACATTATTCAATGGACACCTGGAATATCCTTTTTAAATTTTCACCGATACCTAAGAGGCATACCTGAAACCCTTTGGGAACCAATGCAATAAAGCTTTGAAAATTTAATTAATTTTTATTCTATATATCAGTCGTTCGAATTTATGATTAGAAAATATGATCTATTGTACCATTTTAATTTTCATAAAAAAAAAAATATAATACTTTAGCCTTCAATAATCAGGGATCCAATTCTTTATCTTACAACTTGAGAATATATTGTTTATTAATTTACACAAAATAAATGCAAGATGAGAGTATTGTATAAATATGTTTTTCGCTGTTGATAAATTATTAAAGTGATTTTTGCAATACAATTTCATATCGAGAATAATATTTCTCTGTGGAAAAACGCACTCAACTTTCTCCTAAGAGGATTATTCAAGAATATAACGGCACGTTATCTAAAAAGCTTTTCAATACGACGCCAATGGTTGTTCACGCTTTATATATATATATTTTTTTATTATTTTTTATCCAGGATTCACATGCAATAGATACTTCTATAATAGAAAATTTTCAAAAGAAAACTTTTTTATATCCGCTTTGATGGCACACGGCAAAGTTTCGCGACCGATGGCAAAGTTGTCGCGCTCAGTTTGCCGAGGCATATTAAATTGTATTTATTGAATATTACAAATGCACCAGAAAAAATATATATAAAACACATAAACACAATGTACAGTGCAAAATTGTAATATACACCGCGAAAGTCCATAATTTGAGCGATAAGCGTCTGCAAAAAAAATATTCGCAAGCATTGTCGAGGTGAGAGCTTTGCTCTATTATGGTTGTAGTGAGAAATTATGCGACTATAAATAAAATATCTTTTTATCCTAGCGCCCCCGTATGAAGCAAAGTGGATCCCATACCATCCATTACGTTTTATTCTGGTAAGAAGAACGCATTCTCGACTGTGTATTCTCGACGTACGTCCTTCAATCAACCCCGCGTTGGATGAAAAAAATCTCCTTCGAGTACATAATGCATCATGTCGAAGTTATAGAAATTTATATGGTGTCTATAATTTTATTCAAGAGCGGTGAGAATAGGGATGCGGTGTTTATAGTCAAGGGTGTTGTAAAACTTTCACGGTGATCAGAATGTGTAAAAAGGCATGTCATGCATCACACGATTTTCAGTTCTCGATTTATTTATTTTTAGATAAATATTATTTTTGCAGTTCAACGCCACAACAATCACTAAAAATTTCAAGACATTTTACAATTAGCTTACGTCTTATGAAAAATAAAAATTAACCGCGACAAAATTAGTACTCGGATTGGTTAATATTCAGGCGAAATCTATGAAATTCGTTATGACACAGGCCAGGGAAAGAAGGAAGTTATTACTAAAATTATGTGACGTATTGATTAAATATAATAAAACATAATAAATATTGTTTTGAGATATTAAATCTTTGGAATGTATCCCTTAAAGTAACGAAGATATATAAATTATCTCATAAATTTTAAATGTTAAAAACTAAATCAGGAAAATCTTTACATCAGGAAACAATCAAAGATATTCTTCAAGAAAAATATTTATAATAAATATTTAAGCATAGTACAATAATGCTATTTGATTAATATAATTAATATTAGTGAACCCTCCTATAACGTACATTCCTATAACGTTTGCGGCAGATTTTTCCTATAACGTCAAACCAGAAAATGTAAAAAAAAATAAAATTAAAATGTTTGATGCACTGATCTCCTTCAAATCAAAAAATAAAATCACTCCCCTATAACGTGAAACCTATCTGGACATTCTAGGGGGGCTTACTGTATTTTTATTATTAATATAACATTTACAGATAATTATTATTAAATAATATTGTTATTTTATAATTATAACTTTGTATATATCCAAACGTAAATGATTATATTATTTGTTTAATCAATAATTTCATAGTAAAATATATAGAGATAAATAAAGAGTAGAACTCCTTTTATATTCATATTGAATTTAAAATTATTATCTAAATAAATAATGTCAGAAATTAAAAAGAATATAATAAAGTAAATTGATTATTAAAAGAAAAAAATTGCGGTAATATTTGTTTTGCAACAATTTAAAAATCGGTATGTTTGTTTAAATTTATCTTTTTTCTTATCGGCGATATTTTTTACATATTATTTCTGTATTTTAAGAAGATATTATATTTGTGACTAATATGATTAAAACTTAAATAGCAATATTTTTAATATTAATTGCATGTTGATCGAATAATAGATATACGATACTAATTACAATGAGTATTTTTATAAGCTTAAATCTTCTTAATTTTTTGTTTTATTTTAAAGTTATTTACCAAGATTTAACACAGAAGGCGAATATAAGAAAAAAAGGTAAAACCAAAGATAATGACAATTTAATGTTGTGGCGTTTTTACATCAGTTTTTCACCAACTGCCGTCGAGTAAACAGGTAAAATTTGGTACCATTTTAAAGCTCTAATTGTTGTATACAGTTTCTATATTTTATTTATTTTTTATCCCAAATAAAAATGTTAAGGCCAGAGAAGGAGAATCATTCAAAATTTATTGTGCTATTTTTATTAGGTTAGGGATTGAAGCCAAAAGAAGTCACCGAGACCATCTGCGAAATTTATGGACACCTCTTAAAATGCAATGGAGGGTTAAAAAAAATCAAGAGTAAAAATAAAGAATCAAGCAATAATCTGAGATCAGGAAGACCTCTAAAACTAAATGATGTCAATTGCAATTCTTTGGTGGAAACCGACCCTCGGAAAATCCTATAAAGTTGTTACAAGATCTCAGCTCTCCTTAGTCAAAATTACAAGGCATACTATTAACATTGTGATAAAAAGAATCTCTATATATTTTTTTTCACTCATCCATATAAAGGTTCGATAATGATTTTAATATTGAGAAGGTAATAAGTCCCTCATACTTTCCATTCCCTTCTATTCAGTGCCATCATACTGATTATACGTTAACTATAAGCTATGACACTAGTTATATAGTTAGACTTTTGTCTATTTAGTATTTAGAAGCAGCCTGAGCATTGATTCTTTACTCGAATGGGTATATATATCATCATTATCATTTGCCAGCCACAAGGCTCTCACTCCCTGAGGGCATGGGCCTAACCAAAATCTCGCATGGTAGTCGAAGCCAAAGGAACCTGAGTCTCACACGTGACGTGAGGGCTCCCCTTTCGAGACCATACCGCGGTGACCCGAGCCGTGTTGCTATGCGGTTTTTTGTAAGGGGTTTCCCTCTCTTGACCATTGCTGGCATTGGACGTACATCTTCTACCTTGTTGGTATCGGATTTTAACCTCTCGACTGTGTCCAGGCAAGTAGGAGATATAGGTAAATGTCAGGAAATGTAATTTTCGGGATCTAAAAGAATTCTTACCTTTAATTACACGCTTGGGAATGTAACTCTTTCTAGGAAATCGTCAATTAAAGATCTGGGAATTCTGTTCGACTCTAAATTTAGGGCCAATTCACATGTATATGAAGTATGTAATATAGATTAAAAATGGTAGGCTTTGTCTTGAAAAATCCTCCCTACATACATAGCACCTTAGTAATAAGATTACTATAATATACAATGGTTCTTTACTTGAATCAGGATATATTATCTGGATGCTTCGAATATTTTCAGACTAGAGAAATTCCAAGAGAAATTCTTAGGATGTCTCTACATGAGGGTATTTGGATTTAATTTAAGTTTTCACCCATGTGTTCAGAGTTGCCTGGGGTATATAGCTCTCTAAAAAAATGTCAATTTACTTGGCAAAGCACTTCTTCAAGCCGTTGGTTGGCGCAGTACATAACCCCCTTGTACTTTGCGAGCTGCCCTTATGGGCTTTTTCTTCTGCCATACATGAGGACACATGCCCTCGGAAACTCTCTAGTAGTCAGAGAAAAGTCAGTATTAGTATATTAAACCATTGGCTGATTACGTAGACATTTTTAATGTAAAGTATCGCCATTTCGTTGATTTCTTATATGAGATTTTATTTATAGACTTTATTTAAATATATGTTCTTCTTAACTATTTGTATACCAGTTTGTTATGCATGGTTGGCATATTAAATCACTCTGAAATGCCAAAAATGCACTGTCTTTAAATAAATATGTTGAGATTGATCATGCAATCGTTCTCAATAATATATTACTGAAGCTTATTGACAAAACAAGAGAGTGTATTCTATATCTAAGAGTAATTGTCAAAAGATCATAATGAAATAAGCTCTACAGTCATTAAACTTTGATATTATTACTATATACTCTGACTGAAAGCCATAAAAACTGTCGTAAAAATAATATATAAATATTATATTCTCAGACGTTGCAATGAAAGCAAAGACGTCGACAGACAATAAATTCATTGTGTTCCACTAACTCGCGAAATTAAATGGCGCTGGATATGTACGTATGTATATGCATATATGGTAATGTGTGTGTATACTTGCAGCAGGGATAGACAACATGCCCACGTCATGTACATAAACTAACTGAGCTCGGTGCACTGATTTATGGGGCTCCCCCCAAACTTATCTACGCGAGTATCAACCACTGGTTTTGTCTAAGGACACAAATTCCCATAACAAAACTTTGAAGTCATTCGACGAAGACGCTACATCCGACATTTCAATTCATGCAATATATTTTTTTATTTTATTTAATAGATGTTCATTGTGACTAGGGGTCGGTGTAATGGCGGCGGTAAGGGGCGATAATAAAATGGCATGAATATATTAGTCTCCACGTGGACATTCTTGAAATCGGATTTATTACCGCACCGACCTTTCGGCACATTTGAAGAGGACGATCTCTGCTAGCTACTTTAACAGCGCATAAACGGTTTAATGGCGTTTTATTTTACGACAGCCGGAGGTCAGAGCCGTCGGACCGGGGGCAATAGTGCGGACTATTGAAACTTGGCCCGGGACAAAAATTTTACGACGACGGATTCGGCAAACATAAAAACGGCAATCCTCCGTCCCTCCCCCGAAGGCACTATCTCACCGAGACCCCCTCCATACCCTCGCTCTTCGTGTGCAAACGAGAGGTCTCTGCGGGTCTCCTCCGGGGCCCCAGAAGTGATATTTCCAGTACGGGCTTCTCTGTAACTAAGAAAGTTTTTCGATAAATTTAACGCCCGTCTTTTCAACTTTTGCCCCCGTTTCGTATACCTGCAATTTGAATGTTTATCTTCCTTTGTTATTTTTGTTTTTTTTTTCTGCACGCTTTTTTTCGAGGGACCCCTCGCCCTTTTTTGATCACCGTATGGAAGATGACAAGTAAATGCGATTACGAGACCTTTTCGGCTCTGCGCACATTTTCCATCTGTCAGTTACAACTTTTTAATCTTCTTTTTGATATGGATTGAGATTAAGTATAAATCCCCCGACATCTTTGATTTCAAAACTATGATATCACAATTCACAAATAATAAAATATTATATTATAAACAAAATTATATAATAATTCAGTTGCATTTAACGCGCATCGGTAAACCGAATAAAATGGAACTTGAACAGAGTACAAACTTTTTTAGGATAACAAAGATGAGCAAAGTGACATGTGTACATATTACTTGTAACGATAATAAATTTAAGTAAACTTTGAGGTTTTCAAATGAATAATAAATATTTTTTAAATTCAGATAAAGGTGAAAGAATTGTTAAGGGGGGGCGCTACAGTAGTACTAAAAAGGTAACACACCACTGCCACCAATATTAAGGGGACGCGACAGTAGTACCAAAAATGGTATCCCACCGCTGCCACCAAAAATGTTAAGGGGACGCGACAGTAGTACTAAAAGGTAACCCACCGCTGCCACCAATGTTAAGGCACACGGGCTCGTGTATCACAAGGTACACGACCGCTGGCGCCAAGACGTTCGATCGTCCGGTAGTTGACGATCGCGCTTCGAAGATCGAGATCAAAGTGAAACACGCTTTGTTTGTTGATGATGTTTATTGAGAATTGCAGGTGTCGTCAGTTCGATGATAGGTTTGACGAAAGGATCCCAGAGATGTATCTCCGGTACGAGATTGATGATAAAGATCCCAGAGACGTATCTCTGGTACGAGATGATGATGAAGATCCCCGAGACGTGTCTCCGGTACGAGAGAAATCACGAAGATGTGACTGCCATAACGGCGTGAGCGAATGTGTTCCAAAGGTTCTCAAAGATTTCTTTGAGACGTTGAAGCAGAGGTTCCCAAATATTCCTTTAGTACTGGATGTTGGGGTAGAGGTTTCCAAAGATTCCCTTGGTACTGGAGAGTCATCTCGATATGAGAGTAAGACTGGAACTGGTTTAAATCTTTTAATCCCGATTAATATAATGGGTTTTTAAGAATACATCGCTTGTTATTGAATGGAGAGAGGGTATTCGGAATGTGCCGCTTGTCTTTAAATGGAGTGGAAAAGTATTTTGAATGCTACTTTACTTAAGAAGGATACGGACGGACTATGCTGGTTTATAACAGAATCTTAATAGAGTATATACTTTTGATTTTTTTCTCAAATGATAGATTAAGTTAAATATTTAACTTGATCAATCCCGATAAGAAGAATTAAAATAAACTTAAAATAGGAAATTTTGCTAGTCAAAGATTCTAGCAAGACTCAATGCGTTTATGACTTGAAATACTTCTTGAGAAAATAAATTATTAAAACAATGGTTCTTATATATACGTACTATCCTAAAAGCTCTCATGGATAAGTCATACTCATTTATTAAGGACTCTATTGGATGACTTAAAATAATAATTATTGATCCCAATGGCTTTACAGGGGAAAGTGGGGCAAGAAATTCATTATTTTGATTTTGTTGTATTTTTTTCTGTTTAGATTTTTAAATATAAATATTATTTTATGGCTTGTAGGTAACATGCATTTCCATAGTGTTGACCGTGACTGAACTAAGTTAGTAATCAGATAGATGTCCGACGAAAATTATGAATAGATTGATTTCTTTATGACATTGGCCAGAAGGTATGTAAGAGGAAGAGACCCATTACCTCTGCATGTTTTATAAAAATATTTAAGTAGGTAGTTTGGAGTGTTGAAATTAATTAATTTATTGTCAACTATCCTTCGTTGAATAATTAGTTATAAAACAAATAATATAAAAATTTAAATCTAAATGAAATAATATTAAAATTAACCAATGTCGTGGTTTGACACTGGAAGAAATATTAGTGTGGGACAATTCCTTTTGCATTTTCGAATATTTTTTGAAGCTTTATATGGACGATTGGCGCTTTGGTAAATTTCTGTTATGCTATCCAGCAATCGCAGGCACATAAATAAATAAAATAAAATAAAAAGTCTAGGTTTGTATGAAGCCAGGGTTTCTCTCTTCTCACTCTATCAATCATTCTGAAATTTAAGCATTTTTATCGTTTTTTCAAAGGATTATGACTTATTTCTGGTAGCTTAATCAGTCTTTTAAATAAATTACTATATTTTAACTTTTTAAGGAACGGAAATATTTTTTTATTAAAAAAATCTAACTAATATATTAAAAGCTTTTCTAAATTTAAGATAAAATTCTGGACAAAAAATGTAGTTAACATTTTTAAATTTAATTATTTTACCTTAGTTTATCGCACATTATTTGGCGATTAACAATTTCACTAATCATTTCAGAATATTCTGAAATACGCGTTATCTGGTAATATTCTCTTTATCTATTTGATTAAATTTAAAAAAATCTGATCGAAGAATATTCTTAGCCAGATTTTTGGTCCATTTTGTCGATGTACTCTTATGGTAGGTTTTAAATTTCGTTCAACTTTTTTCCCCTATAAGTCGGAACCCCTTATATTGCCTCTGCTCTACTGATAAACCCTAGGTGTAATATTATTATTAATAATTTTATTTAAAAAAAATGTTCGAGTTTTTCTATACATCTTGCAAGTTGATCTGCAAGTTGATCTGCGAAGGTCATTATTATAAAAAATCCATTATTACTACAAAATTCCATTTCTTTGCGGTGGACGAAGTTGAACCATTAAAAACGGAATCGGACACTGAGTATCCCGCCCCGGGCCGCGGGGCCTCATCACGCGAGACCCGGCTCCAGGGCTACTTAATAGCCTGAGGGGACCTCCGGGACTCCAACTTGGTTAATATGTTGCGCGTGTCCGACCTAATATATGTATACTTTAATATCTCGGGAGGTTGATAGTTAATTTGACATATGAAACGGGAATAATTCCCGGCAAGTGCCCTGGGTACAATGTTTAATTTGCAGGCCGTGAAGCGTGCCAGGGCTAAACACCTCTCCGCTCCCGTGTACCTAAGGGCGAGACGGCGACTATGAATAAAAGATAACGCCCCTCTGCACGTGGATTATTTTATTTGACAATAAAACGGTTATGTTTAATTATGACACTGGCACGTGCGAATGATTAAATAAAATATTTTTCAATTACTTATTATATCGGGTAAAGCGGAAAGAAATGACTTGTTGAGATACAAAAAATATTTATATTTATACAAAAACTGTTCAATATTTTCGTTGTTCCAACAACCCCAGCCACAAAAAGAAAACCTTTTTTTCAGGAAAGGAAGAATTGTTAATTAAAAGCCTTTTTGGAGGGTGGATGTCCTGTATCCTTGACACTTGACTAGCCCGCCGGAGTTTGCCCAATCTGAAGACAACTGAGACCGGTTTTCCCTGTATAGTCAGTACAGCTCCTCGTTGCTTCAGACACTTCATTCCCTGTAATCGAATACAGCTTCAAATATTCAGCTTCAAATGGTCTCAGAATCCTCCTATTCAGGATATCCATTTGTCGCTCATCTTGCTTTGTTGTGCTTAACGTTTAGATCCATATGTTAGGATGGGCTTGATGAGAGTCATGTAGAGCTTGATTTTAGTTTTCTTTGCGAGGAATCCCAACCGTATAAGCTTTTGAAGTCCAAAGTAATGCCAGTTTGCCAACATGGCTATTTAAAAAAAATCAATCTGGATTTACTTAACTCTTTGGATTTTTGTTTAGCTCTAGAGTGGCTATATTGCGATATTGTCTCTATTCGCGCGATATACAGCCTTTTCGGAAACATCAGCGATGTGGCTAATGCTCTATTGAACTCCTCTTTAGCTTCCGCTTTTTTTTTGCGCACTTTTATTTTTGCTGTGTTGTTGATGTGACTCGTTAATGGGTTATAAGTCACATTCGATTTAATTTTAGAAGCGCGTTCAGCACCCAGTTTCCTGAAAAGGACCCAGCCTTTTCTGCTGAAACGGACAAAGTCCATGGATACTATAGATTGCACCCATTGGTCCTATCTTCTGGAGTTGATGACCTCAGTTAGCTTATTGACTGTTTCTGGACTATGTGTTACTACACCAGTAGTTAGCCAGTGGCGGTAGCCAGTGGCGGTAGCCAGTGCCGGCTACTAGAATAAGCACTTTTTTACCACCTCTTCTGTAAAGTTCTAGCAGTTTTTTTTATTAAAACTGTTACATTAATTAAAAAAAGTAATATCCTGAAGGTTTATCTTTAATTGTGTAACTGTTTTATTAATCAATTCCTCCTAAACCGATCCTTCTCTATGGCTTAAAAACAACAACCTCGTTCGAAGGGATCTATTGATAATAGGAAATAGACCCCGAGCATTTCAAGGTCATTATATTGTTGAATTTATAATGGGTATATATACGCGGTAAAAAAAATTCGAAGAAAATAAGGATTCCTGACTCGTACCATGGTTAGCTTTTACTGTCGTCGGTGATAGAAAATACAAACACAGCTTAGAGAACACAGACTTTAGGTATGCGCAGGATTCACATTTTTTTTAAAGACGGGATTATGAATTAGTTTTGAAGGTTGACGATCTCTCGTTCGTCGATCGTAGGGTCTATAGGGATCGGTGCCTAAAGGTCTGTGGGGTCAATTGTAACGTTGGCTTATATATATTTGCGTAATAGCGTCTCTTTCAATTGTTAATAATTATAGCGGTGTCGGTGTAGTTGTATAGGAAAGACGAGAGGAGAGTCTCCAGAGTCGACATGGTGGAGGAAATGCAGGAGCGTGTTCACGCTGCAACTCCGAGCGGAAGAGAGCTCCAGGGGGACGTCGCGGTGTTGCCAGAAGGCAACACAGCGTTACTAAAAATAATTGTTATGTTAATACCTGTGTTGTAGAATAACCACCATAATTTATTTATCTATATAATTATTCTAGAGATTATTTTAAAAATAAAAATAGTTATTCGTGATATGCTTCATAATTTAGTTGATATCTTGAATTTTTTAACTAATTAATTTGACGCGTAACTGACAACGTTCTAAGCAATGTCTCGCTGCAGACTGAGCTCTCGCAGGACGTGTCATTTCCACGTTTCACTCGCACTTGGCACTTCGTACCGGATGCGAACGAGATAAAACATCGCGCCCGTGGCAACAGAAGGAAACATTGTTTTTATTTTTTCCGCAATTGCAGCAAATAAAGGGCTATAATTATGTATAATAATTATGCTTTAGACTTTTTTAAACATATTCATAAAGTTATTCGCGAAAAATCAAAAACCTGGGGTTACCAATAGATCCCCATCGGCACAGCTAGGTTAAACTCAATAAGCACAATACATTTTTGCTGTAACAGACTAAGTTTAATTAATTCATAGTAAACCATTCCCAAAACATTTCACCAAATACGAAGAAAGAACCTTTTTTTTATATATTACTGGCTTAGTTGAGACACATGTACCTGATTCCATAATAGTCATTTATTTTCTCCTCAGATTGATGAGGAGGACCTATCTTTTTTCCTCAGTAACAATTCCTCTAATTAACGAATTGGATCTCTGGACTAACTCTGGACTAGTAAAATTAAAAATATGGTTATTTGTTTTTCGAAGACCGCTGGAGAACCCCACCAATGAATAACTTATCGATTTTAAGAGATCTCCATGATTTGACCTTCACTACTTTTGATCTTTTAAATGTATCTTTACCATTATAGGGGATTTGAGATGTTTTTAAGAATATCGTGAAAGGTTTGGTAAGCTTCATTTGATTTTAATATTTTATTGAATAAAAACAGCATAAAATACTAAAGATTAAAAGACTAAAGACTAGAGATACGAAAGATTACTAACAGAGCTTTGAATTGATACTTAATATGACGGGACCGGTGACAAGCCGGTATCAAACCAACGCAACAAAAAAGGACACTACTTTTCGCTTTACCTAATACTTCAAAAAAATGATTTTTTTTTAATCTTAGTGTATTTAAATGCTTTAATCTTGAAAAAATATATATCATGCTTCAATTTAGTTATTGGTTTGCGATTTCTAAAATCAAAGTTCCGTTGAATGCGAGACGCGTTAACTCGGAACCAATTGGAAGTTGTTCTTGCGGAAGCCGAGTCTCCCCGGTATATTTAAAGTTGGGCCGATGACATAATTGGTGTGAAAGTTTCCATCCAGGGGTGGGAGCAGAGCCCAGTGTCTCAATCACCAAACGGGGATGAGAGGGCAGGCGGAGGGTGGCGGACTCTACCGTCCTCTCCATCCTTCAATTGATAAGCCATAAAACCGGCTCTGTTTAATTGCGATTCATATTCAATGAGCCAGTGGCTGTGGCCCCGCGGATTTTATGAACGCAACTCCGTCTGCCGTAACTATGTAAATATGAAATCACCTTACCCATTAGGGTTTCTCGTTAGGTAAATTCATTGCCTTTCCCGAAGCACAGAAAGACCGAATGCAAACGATGCTCTGGGAATGCGGAAATTCAACACACATAAATGCTACCCACTATATATATAAAATAATTGTATTAAAATATTCAAATACATGCATATGATTCTTAATTGGATCGCAACAATATATATGAGCTTAAAGCTCGATATATTCATTTTTTTTAATTAAAAAAAAATTAATTAGCCGAGCATCCTTATGCGGGTCTCGACTCTAGGATTCAAATAACAGGTTTGCAAGGTAGTCAGGAAAATTTAAGCTCTATACGAATACGTACGTCTGGCTGGCACAATGTACACAGAGACTTTGTAGGCTACTACTTGAATGTAAAAGCAAATCTATGTAAGTTAAATTTGTAACGTGGTAATAGACGGGGTATTTGTGTATTCACGTAACGGCTGAATTTGCATTTATCTGTGAAAAGCCAGGGGCGCGCACCAAGGAAAACAATTAGCCCGGGGGCGCGCCGAAAAAAAGGGCATCAAATTTGGTCTCTTCCATTTAAGTCCGGAGGGGGGGCTCCGGGGGGCGAGGGGCGAAGCCCGAGAAACTTTCGGGCAACACGTGTAGACTATTAATACGGTGGGGGTCCACGATGTAAAAATTGGCGCCGTGCAAATCGTGCATACTAAACGCGTTCGAACTCAAATACTTAAGCTCGGAAATATTCGATATAGTGAAATCGATTTTTTTTTATAAATCTGGGGTCGATAATCAACAATAATTCGTTTGTAATGCACGTGAATCATTTTTGACTGCGTTATTAAAATATTAAACAATCAATAAAAAAATAACTTTGGAATAATAATTTAAAAATGTTTTAAACCTTGCTATACATCATCTGTAAATCTCAGACATTATTCTAAAAATAAAATTGTTAAAAAATATTTATTGTAAGTAAAATTCCAAAACCAAAACAAAAATAAGACTAATCCAGCTTATATCATGTATAACCTTATTTTTTTTAGCCAATTAATAAAATATGCATAATAATATTAATAATTGTATGTTATATGATTTAGTTTACATGTCTAAAAACTAGGATTTCAACGGAAACTAAAATTGTCAAAAAAATATCGGTTTTACATAAAAAAAACATTTTTAATTACAAATTAACAAGCACAACTATTTATTAATAACTAAGTCAGGTATCGAGGATTTTTCAAATGTAATGAATTGCGCGATGGGATATGAAATTAATATATGAAAATAGACCCCAAATATTTAAAGTCAAGTAAATCCATAATTTCGACCATATTTTAAATTTCTCTATTAATTAATATGACGCGTAAATGACGCACACACGGCGACATCCCACGGCAGTTCTCGTGACAGTTGTCTAGTACGTTTCACTAGCACTTTACACATCGCACCAGATGCGAGCGATAAAACACATTGCCTTTGATTTTTATTTTTTTTCGCAATTGCGGAAAATGTAGGATAACAATTATTTATATTATTTATTGTTTAGACTATTTTAGACCAATGCAAAAATTTTAGGACATATAGAATTTATATAAAAAGAGATATTTCAAATAGACCCACCCCGTCGGATAGGTTAATATTGAAAGGGCCTTTTCAGGCTTAAAGATTATTTTACTAGACAATATATATTTAGTTCAAATAAAAATATTTTAATAATTAGACGTAACTATCATATTTTTCAATTATAAATAAATATATCCAAGAATTTTGAAAAATTTAGGCGTGAATACAAGAATTTTTTCGTTTATTTATGTTTCGTTTAATAAATTTATTTATTAATTATTTTATGTAGTGTGATTTTATAAAAAAGAAGGAATATATTGTTTTAAGTTATAATAAAAAATAGAAAACACAAATTCAAGCATTAAAAAATAATTTGTATTAAACTAAAAACTGAAATGAACATTAATTTTCTGGAACAAGTTCCAGAACCGGGCTAATATATTTCTTAATTGGACCGGAACTACAAATAACGGTTTACAGCCTCGCTAAAAACTATTAACATTTTCCTTGTAATATTTTTCTCAACTTTAAATAGAGATTTATTTATTTTAAAAAATATTTCATACAATTAATTATTTAAATTTTTTTTTACAAAATTTTGAAAAATATGAAGAAAAAGAAAAGAAAAAAGATACATCTCTGATCATAATAGTAGCCGAATGTTTTTTTTTGCTCTCTTAAACTTAACATTTGATCACAATAGATCCTTGAAGCCCAAAAGAGCAGTATTATTACCTAGTAAACATATTATTACATAGATTACAAGTAAATATCAATTAATAATATTAATACTAAAAAAAGAGAATAATCAATTTTTATAATCAATATTATATGCCTTAGCAAAAATGGAAAACCTTAAAATAAAATTAATTTAAAAAAAATCAGCATCAAAATATTCTGCGACGTGAAATTTATTATGAAAAACTGTCAACGTCCACTTTAAAATGACAAACGATACAAGACTTTGAGGTACATTATATATCATTTTATATGTTCCAGCTTGTAATGAAGATGAATGTACCTTGTCATCCCAAGAGATTTTAATACCGGAACCTGTTAACTCAAAGAACGGGTCAAAAGTCCGCTTTAATCAGCACAGAGCAGCGGCTCTATTAATGTTCACAAATGGATTTTTCCGTAATAATTAAATTAAATAATATTAAACTGTGCGAGACTCGGCCGAAATCAAATATAATACCGCGAATCGGCGGCTAGTTTAAAAGCCACAGATTATTCGTTCCATTGTTGTAATGGAGTCGAGTAAAATAACCGCTTCATCAATCATCTGCTGATTAGAGATAAGTTCTCGGGGCTTTGTTCGGCCGGGTATTTCTATTTGTGATCAACCCTCGTCCCTAACTTTAATTGACCGCGCGGTGGGGCTGATTGGATTTAAGCAGCGAAAGGATATTGCGTTGTGCGGGACTAGAGATTCGTTTTAAATTGGAATTAATGCCGAGCCACAGGATTAGGGGCATACAATCTAATTTTTGGACTAGGCACTGTGAATACCTTTGATGATTTTCCGATAATGGCGTTAGATATCTACAGCTCTCCATTTAGCAAAAAAAGATTGATCAGAATCTGATTGTATTGCGGCTAGACACGATTATCTGACGTGTGCGAGTTGGATATAGTTTGCATAATAAAAGAAAATATATTCTAAAACCGATATCGACATTTTATATCTATGTCTACATAGAATAATTTTTATTTATATTTTAAAAATCAAGAAAACATAGGTATAACTATTTTACAGTATATATTCGTTAACTGAAAATTTGCAAGTAGCGACACTAAATTAATTGATTGGTTATGGTTATTTTTTTTTAAACAACAAAATCAATGGAATACTATTTTTTAATATTATTAAAAAAAATCTTCCAGTTCAAAAATTGTATTTTAAAATTCACTCTAGTCAGAACTTGAGACTGAATCTGTTAAAACAAATCTTAAGTAATCACAGCTATTTAATACTATTTTTTTAAATTTTAATAATTATATGCGCATCAGCCATATTTCAGACATCTGGCCTCAATTAACACCATTCTTCATATCATCCGATCTGCCACCACGTCTCTACATTTTTAAGTCAGTCTCAATGATGCAGCATCCAACTGTATACAATGCAACCCATTCAGCCTTGGTAATCCTTGCTTGTTGACTATAAACTTTTTCAGTGGTTGACTGTCACGCATTCTTGACACGTGACCAAGCTACCGGAACCTGGGTACTGTAACGATAGCTGTTGCCGGTATATATGTACTTGTATTGTCGGTACAGATCGAAAACGCCATTTTCCGTTTTCCAATACAACTCCAAATATCCGTTTCACAATCGTCTTATTTTCTTCTCTATGTGCTTTGTCCGTTCCTCTATACATGTGTAGATTTTTTTCAATCCGGTCTCGTTGTAAATGTCGAAGAGCCATGAATCCATCTTTCTTCCCAGCCATTCATTTACCTTATATTTTTCCTCCATGATGGTCTACAAATGGTCATAATTTGATACACGAATTATGTGTTAAGGTGCACTCAATTAAAATATTATCTTAAATATATTTATCCCAATTTCTGGTCAATCCCGCTTTGTCAGAGATCAACACTAAGACCTATATGTAAGGACGAAACTGATAAAGAGCATGTAGAGCTTGACTTTGGTCTTCCTTGAGAAGAATCTCGACCGTAGATGCTTTTGAGGTCTTAAGTAATTTATTTTTGTCAGCATAAATCTTATTCAGATTGTTTATAATAATCATTTACAATAATTGTTTATAATAAGCCGAGATATGTAATTTCCCGAACGGTTTCGAAGTTGTACTCATCAGCTCTCAGGGGTACAAGGATTCGTCCTTGGCATATGGGCATGTACTTTGTTTGGTTTCATTGATCCTCAGTCATATGAGTAACACTATCATTATACGCTGATATGCAACCTTGATATATTTTATTATTACAAGCCACAAATTTACCATAAAAGAACACAGAAAATAAAATAAAAATATCATATGTAGGTAATAGAGTAGCCTATATAAGTATAGGATTTTAATATGCCGATTCTATACTTATAGATGTGTACTACAAACTATCTCTTAGGATGAATGGCATTACAGACAAATTCCAAAGCGCCGTTCACCTATATAAAGGATAATGATAATGAATTTACAATTACATTACTTTCCTAGCCAGTGTCATAAAGAATTCCAAAAATTTATAGATTTTCGCTAAAGGATCAACCTATCCACGTACTATCGTATCTCAGTTGCGGTTAATTTGCATTATCACACTGATAGTATGTTAAATACAAGCTATGAATACAATTTTATTATTATTTCAATTGGTTTGAAATTTACATGATTTGTTTATAATTATGTATTTAACGAATGATAGATGGGATTTAATAAAATAATTCCAACGCGCAATCTACCTACATAAATATTTTTATAAACATGCAGAGGTAATGGGTCTCTCACACTAACATTCCCCCGTCCAGGGTCATGAAGAATTCCTAGAATTTATAGCTTTCGTCAGATGTCTGACTTATCTGAGTACCTACTTTGCTCAATCGCGATTAAATTATATGATAGTAATAATATGTATACCATGTCCATTATCCTCCATAAGGAAAATCATGCACATGGTCACGATCCTCAGAAATGAGGGAAAGT
>JAGXCT010034354.1:0-67462 GCA_022495035.1 Philopotamus ludificatus
TAGCTAACGGATGCAGGAGTATTTTAAAATTCATTTGTGATTTGTGTAAAATTAATTAATAAAAGATATCAAGATCATTGTTTATAAAATATTATTATCGTACCCGAATATCCTGATTGTGGGGATGACATGGGAGATTCACTGCTAGATCCACTCGAAGACGAGAGGGCTAATGATTGTTCGGCTAAAGCATCAGCAATGGCTTCAACGCCGGCATCCTATTCAAAAATCGAACAAAGAAATCATACAATACAATATTTACCATTTATATTACTTTATATAAAAGAATCATTATCGCTATATATATTGATGAGTGATTTTTTAATTTAACACTATGAGGTTTGATTAAAAAATATTTAGAATATTATCACAATTCTTATTGTGTTATACCAATTTCAAAATATATCGGGGACAAGTGTACTATCAGCCATGTCAAATCCTTAGTTTATTGCTGGCTGTTGAACAGGTTTCACATCTTTTGCTGTGCTTGATGATTTTTTACGTGTGAAAAAAATGGAGAATGCAGAAAGAATTTTTAGCCAAAAACAATACCGTTGTAATGCCTCAGCCTCCATATTTACTAGACATGCCACCCAATGACTTCTTCCTACCTCCAAAGGTAAAAAAAAACCACGAAAGGACAACACTTTGCCAACATTGAGGAGATAAAAAGAATTTCTGATAAAACGCTAAGTCATAAATGAACATTCCTGGCGCAAGAGTTTGATCCATTTGATGAAAAATGAAAAGTTTGCATATTTTTTTTATAATATAAAAAGAATAAATCATGATATTTTTGCAGATGTGGATTTGAAGGGATAGGTTTATATATATATATGCTAATCGTTAATATTTGTATTTAATCTCATCAGTAAATTAGACAAAATATAATTTATGAAATATTATTTAAATTTATACCTGGATATCATTATTGCTCACGTCTAATAGTTGTAAGGTTGAATTTGATTTGAGCATAGAAGCTAGATGCTTAGCATCTAATGTCACTAATTGATTATCACCCAAATGTAATTCTCGTACAGATTTGTTTTGTTTCAAAAATCCAGCTAAAATAATTAGTAAAAAATTGTAAATATTAATTGCACAATAATAATCAATCACGCATAAAAAACATTTAAGATTACAAATTTTGGTGCAAAAATCGACTAGGAAGCAGATAAACTGATACATTGTATTTGTGTATAATATATTTTATGTGATATTTACAATTTATACTATGGCCATAACTCAGTCTATATTGCGAAGAGTATTATGGAAGAAGAGATCAAAATATGTGACACGAGA
Organism: Philopotamus ludificatus; assembly: GCA_022495035.1. Classification (NCBI taxonomy): domain Eukaryota; kingdom Metazoa; phylum Arthropoda; class Insecta; order Trichoptera; family Philopotamidae; genus Philopotamus; species Philopotamus ludificatus. The sequence continues at coordinate 1,303 of JAGXCT010034354.1, forward strand.
ATGAAAATACGCTACACTCCTGGTTATCCATGTGTGGATTTTCCGTGCAAGAATTCAGTTCATAAGTCTAAAAAATTTTAAGATACAAAAAGAGGGAATCTACATTGAAGCTTTCCAAAGAATATGAAGTTGGTACTATTTGGAACTCGCATAATTAAACTTTTAGTAATTGGAAAAGTTACAATTATAATGACATAAAACAGAAATCTTCATTTTGATTATTAGTCAGAAATGGGTATGGACGGATAGAAAGATCATTGGAGATATTAGTTCTAAGCTAAGTTGGTTTTAGAAGTGAGTGAATTTCAAAAACAGTCATCTTCGGTTTATCATCCTAGAAAGACGTATATTAATTATTTTTCAAAATAGCATATTATTTGAATATTGTTTTGAGATAAAAAAATATCCCCTTTCCCAAGTTTTGCGATAATGAGAGAAGTTTATCTGTCGGAACAATATTTCCAGTTGCATGCTAATGCAGTTTCATATGAAAAAAATGTCAGCAGAGCCTCGAGAAATAATTGTGTGGTGAAAAATTGAATGTTGGAAAGTACATATGTTGGTTAAAAAATAATAATAGTGGAAACATTGATTTGAAAAATCTGGAAGAGGACGGCATAGTCAAATAAATGTAGTGGCTTTGATAACTGAAATCTAAGCAAAGCAAACAATGACTATTGGCAAATTATATAATATGATTGACGTATTATTTAAAGATGTTAAAAATATATAAGAATAAATCAAAGACAATGCATTTGTGTCCTGCATGATTTGTCCGGTCCCAACAAGACAGAACGTCTTAACATATGCAGATTATTCAAGAGAAAGAATAATATCACCCGTTTCTTCAAGTTTTAATTACTGGAGAAGAGAGATGAGTTCTCTATTCGAACGTTACGAAGTAAAAAGTAGTTAATCCCTGGATAAAAAGCAATTTCATCACCGAACGCCAAACTGCATATAAATTATTTTTTTGGCTGTGTGGTGAGATGCAAAAGCAAAAGGCCAAACGATCACGGGAGAGTTGTATTGCGATCAATTAAATCGTTCGCATGCGGCATCATGTCAAAAGAAGCCAGATCTAGTGAAAAATAATCTTGCAACAGTTGAGTTAACGCGACAAAAAATAGTGACTTTGACTAGAAAACTTTATTACATCCATTATATTTACTGATCTGATACATTCGAATTACCATTTGTTGTCTCCGGTCGATGTAGCATTTTTTTAAAAACCAAACATTTAAAACCGCGAACGAAGTAGAATCGTCCCTTTCTAGGTATTTTGAATCAGAATCATGGGAATTTTATAAAAAAAAAGGGTTTTATAATTAATTAAATAGATGGCAGAAAGTCAAAGATAATAATGGAAATAACTGTGCATGAATACATTTTAATAAACAGTTAAAACTTTGAGATCTAGCTTTTATTGATAAAATACGAAATTAATTAAGGGGACCCAGAATACATACAGTGCCAAGAGAGAAAGGGAATGGGTTGAAACTGAAGATGTAGATATTATCAATCTTATTAGTCACAATTTTATTGGAGCACATCGATCAAGTATATAATAGCTCTTAACGCATTAACAGCGGGAAGGGTATTAATACCCGTTGCACCGACTGATGCTAAACAGCGGGAAGGGTATTAACACTCAAGCACCCGCTGTTTTCAGGCGAAACTTATACCTAAATCTGCATCTTTTTATCGATCTTGCGAGGCTCTGTAAAAAATGCTTAATAACTTTTTTCTAACCAAATATGTTGAAAATTACTATTAGAATATTTTAGATAAGAAAGTTTGTTCTCGAGCTGTGAAATGATGATTTTATTGTATTTTAGACTCCATAAAACAAAATAGATATATTTATGTAGTATGTAGGTAATTTTAGCTTTGTAATAAAGGATGGACGGTTGTGCCACATAACATTCCAAAAGGTTATTTTGTTGAATGATGTTCTAAAACCTAAATCTGTTTCATAGTCGATCTATAAGTAAGCATCGGAAAGTTTTATCCAAATAATCTATTATTTCAAGGAGAGGTTCCACCATAAATAAATACCGAGGTCATATATTTTATAAAGGGTATGCAGGAGTAATGAATGAAACTGTGTCCAGTCGCACATTAAAAGAAAGCCTTTTGTGTAGCGTATTAGATAACACGCTTCGTGAGAACCCGCATTAGTGCGGGAGCGGGTGTTTACCGTTTACGAAAATTTCCGCACTAACGAGGGACCGGGTCCTTGAGTGTTAATACCTTTTACGTATTAATACCGTCTCGTGTTTAATTGCCTATTAGTGTACTTATACTGTTTGTATTTAAAAATATTTTTCGTATTAATGAAACATAACTGTCATATTATTGTTTTCCTTAATAAAAATCCAATAACTACTACTTTAAAAGTTAGGATATTAAATAAATGCAAATTTTACGTGCGTAAGTCCCAAATTTTGCCCGCATCAGAGCGCAGTCGGCCGGCGCCAACGTCCGCTGGTAATGTGTTAAGAAAATCCGAAATGAAATTAGAAAATCGTTAAAACTTGTAACCAAAACAAATTACAAATTTTCTTAATAATTACATACTAAATATATTAAAATAAAAGTCTGCTTAAGAAACGTATATGCAATTAAATTTTAAAACGAATAAAAATGAATTGCTTTTGATTAATTTAAGCCCGGATAATCGGAAGTATACTGTAGATTATCCAGGGCAGGATGAGTTAGGGGATATATGTGAAGGCCAAATTCCTTTTTGGGATGTAGTGCTCGTGGAAAGAAAGTGCATCTTATTTTTCAAAAACAAATTCAATAGATTAATATTATTTTGTGTGCTTACTTAAACATAATAAAGGTGATCCTGACAAACGAGACTGTTGTAAATGGAGACAGCGAAGAGAGCAAGCTGAACGCAATCCACGGCCTAAAACTGGTGCTGTGCTTTCGCTCAATGAAGTCTCTCGTACTTCCAGTTGTTCCAGCCATTGACACTACATTATTCATAGTTTTAATGAACAATACAAAATTATATTTCAAAATATATAAAGAATAAAACCTTATTAATCATTCTGGAACAAGCTTGCCATGCTAATATACCGAGTCCTTTGTTACCGGATATATCCAATTCCACAGTACTCTCATAATACTCCACCATATCAAAAAAGGCCACCTAAAAAATGTAAAAAAAAATGTTTTAGTTGAATCTCAATAAAATATTGGTATTATTTATTTTAAAGAAAATACATCATACAACATAAATTCAGAAAAATCTTGTTTTCAAGCAAAATTTTTAAATTCAATAATATAATACATGCAAAAATAGTACAAGTCATTTACCGCAGCATCATCATTGAGATTACAATCATGTATATCAATGCGTTGAAACCGAGCTTTTCTTAATATTTCTTCCAAAGCCTCGCATGCTGCTGGTGTTAAGTGGCAACCCGCCAATGTCAATGTACCACGGCGGGTAAGTCCACCAATATGTCCCATTTCCTAATTTAATTGAAGGCGATTGATTTTATTAAAAAATGTTTTTACAATACTTATTGATTATTTATAGCAAATAATATGTATAACATACTTTGATTTGTTTGATAAGACATTCTAAAGGTTGAGTATCGTGCTTTAAGCATGTCTTTTTATATGCCTTCAATAACTCGTCGGCTGGAACTTCTTCAACTAAAATAGATAAAAATAAAAATTATTAAATGTCTTCAACTGCTTAACAGATATTTGGAGTTGAAATAGTAAATTATAAAAGCTAAAAATTAAAACTTATTTTAATATCATTGAGTAAAATTTTCCTCTTGATCTAACTCAAGAAAATAATCTGTATTTCATAGTGTAAGAGATGAATTCACTCTTGGATAAAAGCCAAATGACTTCGGTGCCAAAGCGAGGACAATGTCATCAATGTTAATTTAACAGACTGCATGGCGACGCGAAATGAGAATAATGAATTACTGAAGTCAAATGAAGTTAATCGATTAAATCAGTATTATTTTGAAATTATGATAGCACGGCAGATAGTAATATGTCAATGCACATATTTATATTCATTTAAATTTATGTGCTTTTTATGCTGTTTATTTATTTATTTTTTATAATTTTAAAATTAATTAACAAAAAAAAACCATTTTAATTCAAAGCGAAAATATTTTTAATGATAACTATCGTATTTGTATTAGACAATTCACAAATCTCACATATTTACATACAAATTATTTTAAAAAAAAACACAATTTATCAACTTTTCAATGATTACAATATATTTTTCATATAATTCCAAATATTTTTTTTTAAATATCAAGTGTACATGATCAAAAACTACACACTAAAATATATTCATTCTGCTAAAATAAAAACAAATTTAATATTTTAATAAAATGTTAACTCTCATATTTTGTATACATCCAAGGTTTGATAAAAATAAGATAAGGAATTATTTAATTTTGTGGAAATTTTAAATTTAATTTAACACCTCTGGCATAACAACAGTACTTAGTCGCAGCGGTCGTAAGACACGTATGAGGTGACAAGACGGATCACGTTGAAACTCGCTGTCCGTCTCATTAATCTTTTCCACTATGGATATATTTGGTTGAATTTATGTTCTACTCTCATTAACCGATCCATCATAGCAGCTCGAAACCAACAGCGTCGGGGTCTATTTACTATGGAAAATAGAGCCCATTTGGTTGATATTTTGGATTTTTTTACTAATCTATCTAAGCGTGAACTCGGTGATGTCCCACCGCAGACTGTGGACACGTCTTCAAGTTCTCGCTGCACGTGTCACTAGTACAGTATCACTTGCACAACATACCAGATGCGAGTGAGAAAAAACATTGAGCCCGTAACAACAGAAACGAATATTGTTTTTATTTTTTTGGCAATTGCGGTCAATAATGGTCAACAATTATTTATATTTCTTCTTTTTTTAGAAAAATACAAAAATTTGTGACATGTAGGGTTTATATTAAAAGAGTTATTCGAGAAAAATCGATGGGGTAACCAATAGACCCCATCGGCATGGCTAGGTTAAGAAAGAACGAAGATGATTTGTTTTTGGCATTCCTGAAGGAGACATTGCATGTATATCGTAATAATTAATAATACTAATAAAATTAAATTTGTCACCTTTTTAATTAGCTGTTCTTCATTTAATTATAATAAATAGTCTATTGCTATGCGTTTAAAATAAAATACCAGTTGACTGATTTAAAGGAAGACTATACGCTAAATTAACACAAAATTATGTATAAAAAAAACAGTGTCTGATAAAGGTTAATATCGGGTCCGAATATTGATGATAAAAAAACAAGAAAGTATGAAGTTTTTAAAGATAAAATCGCTAGTCACCAAACCAAAAATTACGTTCTAGAAGTGTTTTGAAATTGGAAAAAGCATTATTAGCACAAATCTATATGTATCTAATGAAGGAGACAAAATATTTTTTGACATAAACGAAAATTCCACATATTATTTTTATCAAACTTCATGTATAGTACACTTTTTGTTTAGATTGATACGGTTATAATCTAATTGACACTATATATCACTCTACAAAGAGTAGATGGACACGTTGTACAGAATAAATAAATGGACATTGATGTACAAAGTATTTTTTCACTGATAATTTTCACCAAAAAAGCTGGGAACAACCCAACATAACTAAAAAAAATAGAGGATTTATTCACATAATGAAATTAATGTATCACTTGTTAAGATAAGTTTATTAGATAAACACGTAGAATTACAGACTAATAATTTAGTTAAAACCATAGATAATAAGAATACAAAATTAGATTGATAAATAGTGTATCGTAAACACTATTATGCATTAGCTGAATATATTTAATATTAAAAAAAAACAACTCCGGCCAAGATGACAATGGTATCAGTCTCACATTGATTATATTGATTTTCCTAATTTGATTTGTGAACACTAAATAACGATTGTAAACTTTTGACTTAAGTTTAGTATATTTTTAATGCAAAACATGTTATTAAATTTGATTTTTGATAATTCAGATTTGGGAATTTTCCAAAGGAAAGGCCCAAGTGTTATTTACTGTCATTTGACTGAAAATCATATGCGATCTGACAGTTTACGGACGATATACAAATACATGGTCTATCTAATACATTCGGAATGTCAACGCAACAATGGAAATCATTTAAGCAAGGCGTTCAGTGCATCGTCATTTTCGCGGACTGGTTTTTTTTAGGATATATTTTTTTCGGCAATTAATTAGTGCTATCAGTTCGGTACTGACCGCTGGCCCAGGGGTCCGGCGGCGCGAGGCGGCCGCTGACGAGCGCCGCGGCCGCGGGGAAGTGCACGCGCCGCCCGCCCCCCATCCCCGCGCCGCGCCCCGGACACTTTACATAACGCGGCCCTAGCGCGCCTGCCTCCGGCCATGCCTACACCACGGCCATCTCCGCCAGTCGGCTCTAACAAGAAAACCGAAATTCAAATCCGTGTCCGATTTAAATGCTTTATATTTCACAAGAATAAATGATAAATATTTTTTTCTGAATATCCAAAATTTCAATTAAAATTAATGAAATATGTTGTAAGAGAATTGAATATGAACAAGCTAAAATGTTATAATTATTATTACTTAACTCATCAATTAATATTAATATATTATTAAATCTGTATTTGGTGGCTTTTATGTATCAAAAATCACAAAAGATTATTAAACAGAAAGTTTTTTTTAATGATCCACAACCTTGTTAAGACCGTGGGCTATACAGCCAGTGTGATATAAAAAATAAATTTCATCAAACTTATAAATAGAGCGGCAATGAAAATCTTCAAGAGCCAATATGAAAATGTTGATGTTTGATCAAGGTTTGTGTATAATTGATGTAAAGCAATGCAGATAACGCCTTAGAGAAGAGAACAAACGAATACCGAGACAAACCCCCTCCTACTTGCCTGGACACAGTCGAGAGGGTAAAATCCGATACCAACATGGTAGAAGATGTACGTCCAATGCCAGCGATGGCCAAGAGAGAGAAACTCTTTACAAAAAACCGCATACCAAGACGACTCGGGTCCCCGCGGTATGGACACGAAAAGGGAGCCCTCACGTCACGTGTGAGACTCAGGTTCCTTTGGCCTCGACTACCATGCGAGAGTTTGGTAAGGTCCATGCCCTCAGCGAGTGAGAGCCTTGTGACTGGCAAATGATGATCATGATGATGATATATATAAACAGTATTATTATAATACAGTGCACTCTCGATTATCCGGGTTAATGCTGGGGAGGATGATCACGGATAGTCGAAAACACGGATAATCCGAATCATCAAATTTTTATTTTATTTTTCCAAATATAATATCATATACAAGCACAAACAAATAAAGTAAAATATATTGTTTTATCATATATACGAACTTAAAAAAATATAAAAAAGTTTACTATGTACACGAATTAAAAAAATCTGTTATTTTCATTTGTTTTTGAGATTTTTTTATCGAGCTTCTTATTTCACTTTGAAATATTCTTAAAGCTATTACATTATTATAGTCAGTTCCCCTTTGCTCGGCGTAATCTAGCAATGTTTCAATACAATTCAATGCCTTTTCATGACTACTGGGATTTTCTTCGCTTATAGTATTAATGTCATTTTCTTCCTCTTGAGTAACAAGAGAAACGATATTAGGATCGTCCATGCGTTCAAAGCCTGAATCATTTAAATCATGATTGAGCTACTCCTCTACGTTTTCCATATCCGCGTCTTCAAAAAAAAAAAAAAATTCCAATAATCCACACATTTCAGATACAAAATTTTCTTCATTCTCTTTCGAATCCATTAAATCTGTTTCTATGTCAGGAAGAATCTTTGTCCATGATCGAACGAGTGTTACTGGTTTTACGTTTGACCAAGATTGTGCTATCCGTATATGGCATCCAATACCGTCATTTTTTCCGAAAATTGATCAAGTTATCATCTTCCTCGACAAAGGTTTTCCAATTTTGACGATAAAGACGTTTCATTGATGATATAACACCTTGGTCCGTAAGGTTAAATCAGTGATGTAACATTAGGGGGCAAAAATTTTGTAATCATAAGTCCATCGTTTGTCTTCAATATGCTTTCATTCGGATGAGAAGGAGTATTATCTAGTAACAAAACTGGTTTCTGTGGCAATCCCTTATTTTTCAAAAATAATCGCACTTCTGGGACCCATTTCACAGCCAATCTTCCAAAATTATCCTGTCTATCCATGCCCCTTTCTGACCATAATAATGGACGGAAAGATTTTCTATTTCAGTTCCCTTAAATGATCGTGGTTTTTTTGCTTTTCCAATCACCAAAAGTTTCATTTTATGAGTTCCTGATGCATTTCCATAACACATAACAATTATTCTTTCTTTAGACGATTTATGTCCAGGAGCCGACTTTTCTCTCATCGAAGCTAGCGTTTTTGTTGGTAAGCGCTTCAGTACAATCGTTCATCTGCATTATAAATTTGATCAGATTACCGTATTCTTGAAATTCGACATAGAATTTGTCAACTTCAGCATTTGAACTGAGACGTTCTTCCTGAAACGTTAATGACTGAGCCCGTCGCTGTTTGAACCTCGTCATCCAGCCTGACGAAGGCGTTGAAACTCTTTAATTTCTAGATTTACTCGTGAAATGTCTTTGCTGCTTCGATGCATTTGGCCGCTATTGGTATTCCCTCTGCTCGTTTTTTTGATTCCAAATCTTCGAATGTCGACGTTTCATACTCTTTCTTTCGAAGGACCTGCAGAACTATCACAATCTCTAGCAAACGCCTCCCCTGACTTATTTTTTTTGTTTTGACTATATCTCAAACGGTTTGAATACCAATTATATATTCTTCGGAAAGTTTTGACGTGGATTCTCCGTTTTCGAATCTCTCAATTAATGTAAGTTTCTGTTTTAAAGTGAGTACAATTTTCTCTCGTTTTTTTGTTAATCGTTCTTTCTTCATTTTTAAACGGTATAGATGTGTAGAGCCAAAATATGAATTTTTGAGATTACATATACAACAAGAAAAATAATATTACACAGAAAGAAATTGAAAATAATCAAACATATGTGTGTAATGAAAAAATCTGCTCTCTGTAAAGACACGCACTTCTTCACTGCTAGGAAACAAAGCAACTGAATAAACAAACTACGAAAGACTTGTTGGAACCGAAGATTTCATTATTAGATTTTTTTAGAACAAACTGAAGTCGAGAGCTCTGATATGGGCAATAAATATCGAAATTAATGGCAGGGCGACGTTTCTGTGTGTCCCTATGCGTATTTCGTTCAAACAACGCGCATATTCAAGATCGCAATTCATTAATGCGTCTTATAATCATAATACAAAAAAATCAATCAAAATATTTTCAGGCACGGATAACCCGCAAACCGGATAATCCATGCACGGATAATCGAGAGTACACTGTATGATGAAAACAATGTCTTATATAAAAAAAATATATATTTAAAATGCATGTACATATATAATTATTATTTATTACTTTAATATTTAAATGTGAGTGTAAGGTTGCTATTTATAAATAAAATATTGTTTATTTTTTTTAATTAGAAGAGATAATGTCTTAGATCATAATTGATTTCTCATGTTTAAATAATATTTTCAAATATCGCGCGTGTCGCTAATCAAATTAGAAAAATGTACACGTGATACTATGGAACCATGTCAGCCATGACGCTATTTATAAAAAAATATTTCTATATTGCTAATTCACAATGTATTTGAAAATTCATGTGTTAAATTTGACATTTCACCCGAATAGACGCTGATGATATTTCGGTGGTTAAATTAAAGACCTACCCTAATAGTTATTTCCCAACCTAAAGTGATTAATAAAAGCAATCGATGCTGGTAATTAAATTAGACGAGTCTTTTGGTCTTAGCGACTGTCTGTGAGATAATGGCCAGAATAAGTTAAGATTAAAACTAAAAAGTAAATACACAAATAAAAAATGAACTCTAAGATAGGATTTGTTTATGCATGGATACGATATTCGCCGGATCAAAGCCGGGATTACTAATTAACATTTAATATTGTGTGAGAGAGAAAGCAGGAAAGGGAAATTCAGTAATGAGAAGAGGCGTGGATGCAAGTCTCGCATCTCACCCCCTGACTGCCGTCGCCATGGTAACTGTCCATGTATCTCGAGGGGTGTGCCCTCAACCCCCACGACACCGACACTGCTGCCGGATCGTCCGAAGGGTGGGTGGTTGAAACAGGCGTATTAAAACCGCGGACACATAATAAAATTATTTTTGATCAAATCCATTTTTTTTAAATAAAAAGTCAACTTAATAAAATATATGTATATATTCCATATCAATTATAAATTACATATTCCCATTCGATAGCTACTAAATAAAACTTTTGATATGGATAAAAATAGACATCGAGACTAGTTTTCACGTCTTCGTTATTCTTAAAATTTTTGTCATATAAAAAGTGTTGCATTAATCTAAATACATATTATAAATCTAAAGGAGCTAAATAACATGTTGTAATAAAGAATATGACGGATGAATAATTATATTCCATTCGATGTCATACATTTCAGGTTCGCATTATCGCGTTTATATGGATGAATGGGGCTTTGGATTCTTTCTGTCATGCTATTCATTCATCGTAGTCAATAAATAAAATAAATAAATAAAAAATATGTTTTTTCTATTGAATATCCAGGATCCTTTTCGACGAATTGCTTCTTTTAATCGTTCCAGTTTATCACAATACAATGTACCGTTATTGTCTGGCCATATTTTATAACGAATAATTCCTTTACAATCCTATCATACAAACAAAAGTACCTTTTTGAACGCTAGGTTCAGTTTCGGCGTTGCCAATGGTACTTTTCTTAAGAAACCCACTGTTTTTGCAACATTGGTTCGAGCTCATAACCCACTTCTCATCCCCTGTCACAAGATGTTGAATTAAATTGTCCCTCTAAATATCACATTTTTACGCAATCATTGCATTATTTTTTTGACGAAATTCATAAAACTTATAAATTCGTAAATGTATTCTTTAAGTTATGCTTTAGATGTCCACCAATCGATAGCAAAAAAAAAAATACGCATTTACAGATCGACAATTGAAGCCCAACTAAACATTGAATAGGACGATGTCCAAAAACGTTGTTTTCGAGTAACACCGATTAATCATTTATTGATGTTGTAAATTATAATTATTCAATAACAAATATAGTTTGCGATATTATTTTGCTTTTTATCGTTTAAATATAATATGTCTATAATTTTCGAACTTTCTCAATTATTTTTTAATTCAATTCTAGGGAATGTAAATTACCATATATAAATTGATTTATGGTTGGCACAGGTTTTATTGAATTTTAACGAATATTGAATTAGCACCATGATGCGATCCTGAACTTGAAAGCTTCCTTGCTCTCGTACCGCCCTCACCCCTACGATAGTCGCGATCGATCGCTTTGGACAAACGTTTATATTAACTCGATGGTTTCGAAACTTCGCATCATAAATTGATAGAATTTAAATATTCACATGTTGTGTGATATAACTTACATGTTTACAGAATTTTTATGAACGCGAGCCGTTCGAATACGTGACTTAATACTGGCCGAAATACTATATTTTCTAATTTGACAATGACACGAACACGAGATTAATAGAGCGTTTTCGAATGGTGATTATTATTTTCAGATCTGAAACGAATGGCCTTCGTGCGTTTTTGTATATTTTAAAATCGACTGCTCGACTTTTCAGGAAATTATGCCGTCTCGGTCACACGCTCTGGAAAATCCAACATCCCCGCCCCTCGCCGGATCCACCCAGTATTTCCACCACTTTTTCGCCACCACCCCATGTGGGGTGAGGTCCCTCCACGAGCAACAGTCTCTACTCTGCCGGTCAAAACATTGCCACGTCTCGTATTGTACACACCGCATTGTGATATTATTTATAAAAAACGACGCGTTTGTTGATTTTTAAGACTTTTAACGGATATCATGGATGAATCCTCCATTGGTCTTCTTAAAATCCGCCCAGAGCAAGCTTATTCGTGTGCAAATGAACAGTGAAATTATAGCAGGTGACTATAAACGTGCACATATAGATATATCATACGCAAAATACACAATATATGAATATTTGACATATGCAAAATAAATATACATATACAATCCTTTCATTTGAGTTATGTCGTATTTAAGAATATATAAAGCAGCATGCATATTTATCCATATAATATATAGTGTACATTTTTTTAGAATGCCACATAATTATTTATATGAAGTAAATTGAAAACTACAAGAGATTGCATAAAAATGCCGCAGATAGGGGCTAAATCTTCAGCTGGTGTTGAACTCTTGGAAATCATACAAATGGAACCCCTTGGAAAATTCAAAAATAACCATAACGGAAATGCCAAAGGTACGCTGTATTCATTTCATGCATGGATTACATTCTAAAATCCGCATTTGAAGGATGATGATGAAGCATTTTTATTACCTGCCAAACTTATAAATGTCATTTTGCACATTTCAATGATTTCATTTTGATATCAGACATTGTTTCATTAAATATGAGTTATATTATACTTAAAAATAAAAAAAACTTAGCTTAAAATATATAATTATAATATAAGTTTACAATCCAGTGGTTTGTGCATTCTTTTTGTTATTTAAAAGCGATTGATTTCACAATAAAATGTCAATATTAATTGTATTTATAAGAAAAAAAATGATTTATCTATATTTTAATAATTAAAAAATAGAATTATATTATATTTTTATACCAGGTTTGATTAAATTTTTGTTTTTCTTCAAAAAATCTTTAGCAATTTTATTTTGGACGCTCATTTTTGCTATGTTGTTTAATTTCTACAGCGTTGTGTTTTCATCTCCACAATGTTGAGAAAGCGACGCCCTTCAATTATTTTCTTGGGCATGTCCGGCGAATACAGAGGATGAGGCTTCATAACGGTGTTGTTTTTAGTGAAAAAATCATTTCCATTTTTTTTACATGTAAAAAATCGCCAAACACACCAAAACACAAAAAAAATCTTTGCGACAGCCCACAATAATGTTTTCAATATGGCAACAAATGTCAAGTGTACCAACACAACACAAAAGTGACAATTGGACATATACAGCCTGCAAAATACAATATATACCTATATTTTTATCAAAGCTTGTATTAAAATGTATATTTATCATTATTGTTTTGATAATATTATATTGAATCAATTTTCTCTTATTGTTCGATATTATCTAAAGCGATGTATCGTGGCGAGAATTTCGATACATTGGTCAGTATCGACAACCGCATGACCTCCCTTCACTCCAGGCTCGGGGTGATAATGCGTGCGCGCGCAACTTTAAACATGGCCAACGCACAACTCGCGTGTATTCCATTGATATCCCGGAAAAACAAATTAATCTATAATTTTCACACGCGCAAAGCATTGTCGAGTGTTTGTTGTGGGGAATCAATCGATGAGTGACGTAAAAACTGTCTTCGGATGACATTTATGACGGCGCCGCACGTCATAAGCCAAGCTCAAAATTTTACCCATCGCGTTTTGTAATATACAATAATTTTAATTCAGTTCAAAATTGTGTACACCGTTGTAGGTTGTGGTTGAATATTTCATAAATTAGTGTCGCTTTTCATTCATGAAAGTGAAAAAATATTAAAGTATTATGTGTGATGTGATAAATAATATATCGTCCAATATTATATTTACGAACCACTCTTTAATAATCGTGGATTTTTATGATAAAGATTTCTAGTAAATCGTTATAAATTATTCAATAGATTTTGTGGTATTAAATATTCAATCCTGGATTATTTTGAGCATAATTGCAAAATTTATGCTAAGGCTACACAAATGGGTAAGTATTTATTTTATTCAAGAAGCCTCACCTAATCAAATAACTAGTTAATATAATAATATATTTTTTTATTTGTATTTATTTAAACAATTAATAGGGATATTTGTAATACAAAAATCATATATGTTTTAGGTGGTGGAGTAAAAGATGGTAATTCTTGGAGGAGGTCACATACGGGAAATATGTCAGAGCAGGATGTAGATGATGTAGCATTTTTAACAGGTTTGTAATAAAATTATTTTATAAAATCATTTGATTTCAATTACAATCATTACAAATTAGGTCCAGATTCACAGTCGTCCAGATTAGCCCGTGAACGAGCTGTATACGGTGGTTCGTCCGGTGGAGGTGGCGGAAGAGCAGTTGCCGTGTGCTCACAAAAAAGAGCACTATTTTTGGCATGCTCTGTACTTGTAGTTTTGTTGGCAGCTGCCTTAGTATTGGCTTATGCTGGTCCACAATCAGGTGACAATTTTAATTAATTTTGAAATATTTTGGATGCTATATAATGTAAAAACTTTTGTTTAAACCGACTTTCCATTTTAGAATGTTCATGTGAAGGCGAACCAACACCTGGTACAAAAAGAGGTGTCGGTCGTCCTGCACCTTCACCTGCACCGAGGTTAGCCGTCGGTGGTACCCCATATCCTTGGAGTGGGGCACGTCTTCCGACTACTGCAGAACCATTTCGTTACACCTTATGGCTTCATCCAAATCTCACTACTCAAGAAGTTAAAGGTAATTTAATTTAGCTATTTAGCTCAAATAAATATATTTATTATTACTAATTTAAAACAATTTTAGGAGAAGTAATTATCGAATTTCATATTGAAAAGGAGACTAATTTTGTAATATTAAATGCACGAGATTTAAATATCACTGACAAAATGGTGACGAGTTCAAAGGGACATTCTTTAAAAATTTTAAGATTTCTAGAATATAAGCCTGCCGATCAAATATATTTTGAAATTAAGGTAATTTATTTACTATATATCTTTTTAATGTAACCGATTTAACATATGCATTCAATATTAAATTAGGATAAATTCAGACGGAGAGGAAATTATACATTAAGTCTTCGTTACAACACCAAACTCTCCAAAAAAGCAAGAGGTTTCTTCATTGCAGACTATGTAAATAAAGACGGAGAAAAGAAGTTAGTAATTATACATCAGAAAATATTTTTTTATGAAATGCAAAAATTTACTTTTATTTAAATTTAATTAGACAACTTGCGGCTACAAACTTTGGTTTGACGCATGCTAGATCTGCCTTTCCGTGTTTTGATGAACCACAATTGAAAGCCAAATTTAAAATTACTATCGTCAGAGACAGGTCAGTATTATTTATTTTATTGTATGACAATATAACTATATTAACTACCTATATAACTTGTATTACATTTTAGATTTCATGTTTCACTGACAAATATGCCCATTGAGGCCACGGAGGAAGCTGGATTTTATCTCGGACACCGTTTAGTAAGTATATTTGTAATAGAGTATAAAAAAATAATTTAATATTCTATTGGTATATAAACACTTTTCAGTTACAAGATGATTTTAAGGAATCACCGGAGATGAGCACATATTTAGTAGGGTTAGTTGTTTGTGAATTTGCAAGATCAGCAGCTTTAGCGCCTAGAGGAACAAGCGTAAGCGTTTATGCTGATAAAAGACATGTTGAAACAGCACAGTGAGTTAAAATTATAATTTTCAAAAAAAAAAGATATTGAAAATAATTATACAATATTCTTAAATGTTTTAATTTTAGTGAAATCATGGTTAATGCTGTGGAAATAATTGATCGCTATGAAAACTTTCTTAATATAACATTTCCTCTACCAAAATTGGGTAAATAAATAAACAAAAAAACCATAATAAATCGTTCATATGATTAATGTATTTTTATATTCTTAGATATGGTGATAATGGAAGGTCTCGAGGATACAGCTGAAGGTTGGGGTTTGCTAGGAATTGGTTCAACTTTACTTCCTGATAAAAAACATTTAGAAAAGCTATTAGCACACCAGGTTATTAGAGAATATTTTTATAAAAGTTATTTGAATTAATTCTAATTCAATCATTATGCTAATATAAATAAATTTCCAATATATAGTGGCTTGGTGGCTTAGTAACGCCCAAATGGTGGGGCTCTAGATGGCTTACAGAGGGATTAGTCGCTCTACTACAATACGGTCCTACAGAAACATCATTTGAAGATGATACATTGCTTTTAGAACACACAGTTCCAGCTTTACGGTAAAATATTGAAAATCTTATACGACACATATTTAAATGGATTTTTTTTATATACGTATTGTTTTTTTGTAAATATATATTTAGACTAGATGCACTTCCAACGTCACATCCAGTTTCTATGATTGTGCAAGACCCGGAAGATATTGAAGCTGTACAGGACGATCTTTCCTATCATAAGGTAATGTTCAACATTTTAAATAAAATTATTGTTATATTAATAAATAAACACAATTATGATTTATCAATAGGGAGCGGCTTTAGTTGGAATGGCATGGTCAGCTGCTGGCAGCGGAGCAAGAATTGCTTTGAGAGATTTTTTGTCTCAATATTCTCGCTCGGCTGCCGATCCGCGAGATTTATGGAGACTACTTGGAAGAAAAGCTAAGGCTGATTTACAGGTTGATTAATATTTCAAATATAAATATACTAGTCTGTGTCGTATTTAAAATAATAAAATATTTAAAGGTTGTCATGGAAAGTTGGACAGAACAAGCCGGTTATCCTCTATTAACACTTTCCAGGGATGGAGATATGGTTACTGTGAAACAAGAACGGTATTTATTTGAATACATGTATAACATATATGTAAAATAAACATATAATAAATTAAAATATGCATGTGTATTTTATTTTTAGATTCATGTTATCAGCCGATGTGCCGCAAACAAATATGAGTACTTCTACATCATTACTGGGGTTGACTATTTCGATGGATGAGTTACTCGATCCGTTATCTGACTTGGAAGTATCATCAAACACTACGGAACTTAAAGGAATATTAGGAGATATTCAGAATGGTTGGTTAAATATTACAAAATAATGATACAATCATCTATACAGTTTATTTAAAAATTTTACTGTTACATTAAAGGTCCATCTGATAAAATTGATGAAAAAATTGCAACTACCTTACCTTCACCTCCAAAAGAACACGTAAAAGAGCACACAGTTCCACATAAGAAAGACAGAAATAAATATAGATATCGGTGGTATGTTCCACTTACTTATATTCTTGGACCAATGGAAAATATTACAAATGAAACGTTATCAACAAGCGATGACGGTATTAATGTAACAACATCAATGCCGAACACAAAAAATGGAAGCTCTGGACAAAAAAACATGAAGAATATGAAGCAGAGTCCACTAGATAGGAATGTGCAAAATTCGGGAAATAAAACTGCAGAGCCACAAAAATTAACAAAAGGCAAAAATGGAAGCGAAGGAATTAATAATCCAAATGGCACTCAACTTATATGGATGAATATGACTGAAGGTTTGCATACTATTATGTGAGGTTTGATAATAAAATATGAGGAAATTAAGATACATCACGCATATATGTGACAGTGCTTTTTCCAATCTTTGAAGCACTCCCGAAACTCAATTTTAGGCATGACGTGTAGCTCCTTCAGCGCCTATGTTTTAATCTCCTCAATGTTAGCAAAACATCATCCTCTCATGTTGTTTTTTCATGTTCGAGAATATGAAGAAATCACAAGGGACCATGTCCGATGAATACGGAGGCTGAGGTACCGTAACGATTTTGTTTTTAACCAAAATTTCCAGCATTTTTTCCACAAGGAAATTCACCGGGCATACCAAAACACATGAAACAAAGAATAAAGTAAGCGAACAATAAAGTTACTAATGTCAAGATATGTCAGGGACAAGTGTACCAATACAACAAAAAATATATGGAATTGGACTTATACGTACAGCTCACGAAATTCAAAAATTCTGATTATTTTCTTATCAAACAACATGTATAAGTACAGTATTTTATTATTTACTTACAACTATAATTGTTATTTTTATATTCTCTAGTTAAATTTCGTGTACCAGCTGGTGTCTCATGGGTTAAATTGAACGTAGGAGGTCGAGGTCTTTATAGAGCCAATTATCCGGAAGCTGGTTGGACTGGATTGAAAAAAGCATTATCAAACGGGGCACTTTCATCTCCGGGAGATAGAGCATCACTTTTAGATGATGCTTTTACACTCAGCAGGTAAAACTAATTAAAAAATTGCTAGCATTATTTAATTGTTAATATTTTTTTTAATTTGAAATATGTAACATTGTATTTTCCACTTTAATTATAGTTTTTCATACATATATTTTATTATCAGGGCCGGCTTACTCAATGCTTCTGTAGCATTAGGTTTGTGCGAGTATCTCGGAGCACAAGCTAATGCCGAGCCAGCGCGTGCCCCTTGGCGAGCTGCTTTATCCCATTTGCAACGATGGGTAGCATTGTTAGCTGGAGCCGAAGCTGGTGCTCCTCTACGCCGACATCTTGCATATCGACTGGTGGCACCAGCCGCTAGACATATTCTCAATGGTCATTTGGGGTAATCTTCAAATTTAATTTATAAATCCATCATCCTACTTGACCATCGCATCATTATATCGCATCAATATTCTGTCATCCCATCACTTTTAAATTATAAATATTATTATTACTATCATTACTATTATTATTATAATTACTATTTATATTACTATTCTTTTTATTATTATTATTATTATTACTATCGCAATTATCTGTTATTATTAAAAATTATACTATTGTTATGTTTATATATATTATACTTTTCTATACTCATACGACAAATAAATTGTATCATTATTAAAAATTAATTATGGGAAATTATTCAAATTGCAGAACAGTAGGAGGCGACGTTGTGGAGGCAGCTGTAGAATTTGAATTACCGGATGCTGTTAAAGCTGCGAAAAAGATGTTTGATGATTGGGTTGATAAAAATGTAACCGTTGCTGCTGAATTGAGACAGGTAATTATTAATTACTATTAGTTTTTAAATTTATTTGAATTAAAAATTATTTAAATATGTTTCAATTAATTTACAGGCTGTATATAGTGCGGGTGTTCGACACGGTGCCGAAGATGCTTGGATGAAATGTTGGAAAGCTTATAAAAAAAGTGAGGATCCGGCTGAAAGAGCCGCCCTACTCGCTGCAATGGCAACTACTCCAGATCATTGGTTATTGAATAGGTTCGATGTTACTCTTTGTTGTTATTTATCTATATCGCCAATAATACTTATTAATGTTCCCGTAACATATTTTCATTTGAATTAATAATTAATTGTATTAAATAAAAAAAAGATTAATTTATGCATTTGATAAAAAATTAAACCAAATATTTGTTCTTCAAATCAATATTAATTTTGTACTCTCGTGTCAGTTCTCTTTTCAAACTATGATGCACTGGAATGCAATTTTTAGTATAGCGCTTAGCTCCTTTTAGGAAGAAGTAGTAGGTGGTCATGACGGTTCAAAACTCTTTCAATATTTTATATTTTTTCACTGCTAAAAAATTGCCATGGACACCCAAACACATGAAACCTTATCGACAATCATTACATTAAACTCAGTATCCAATATGGCTATCAACATCAAGATACGCCAGGGATGGTTATACTAACTAAACAAAAAAAATTGTAACATTGGACTTACACAGCCAATGAAATCAAAAAAATTCCGATAGTTTTCTAACCAAACATTGTATATAATAATAATATGAAATACCCTGTATACATATTTAGGAAAAAAATGTTTTATTTTCAGATATTTACAAGCCACACTGGATAATAAGTTAATACCCGCCTCAGACGTCAAATTGATATTAGCGGCAACGGCACGAAGACAACCAGGAAGACTTTTAGCATGGAGACACTTGAGAGCAAGACCGGCTCCTCCACCAGCTGAGTTACTCGAAGCTGTTGCTGAACACATGGCAACACCCGATGATTACAAAGAAGTATATATGATTATATCATGTTTAAATATATTTTATTAAAAAATAGTTATCAAATCACTAATATTTTACACATTTTCAGGTTTCTGAATTTTATGCAGATGTTGATGTAGGGCCCTCCCTAAATCGATCGTTGGAGACAATTGCATTAAACGTAGCATGGGTCGGTAAAAATGAAAGGGATCTTTTAAAATACTTATCACAAATTGCCACCGAAGAAAAATTCACATTATCCGGCTACTTAAAAATGTCATAAGACTGCATTGATTATTATTCAACACATTATAATGTCTTGCCATATGGCCAAAGTTGAATATTTTAACTCTTGAAAAATTAAAACATATTGTGGGACTTCATATTATCTTTATATTCTTAGCGGTACTAACTCAATATTTTGATTAGGACGGAACAAAGTAATTTTTTGTACAAATAGACTTTTGTATATAATCCTCACTACTTCCTTTATATATGAATGTTTATAAAAATACATTGATAAAGCAGCCTGCATTTTTTTACATTAAATTTGTAAATAAATGGTTTAGTTGCTATGTATTAATTTATTTAAATGATTTATAAATATATTTATTTAGAATATACAGATCAACATCGATTTATGAACATCCGGTTAATAAATATACACGTCATTAGAAAAAATATGTAATAAATTGTAATAATCTCTAATAATATATACATAATAGGTAATGGAAAATATCTAGAAACAGACAAATTTATTATTTCAAAAATTAAGGGTTCATAGAAGAAGAGTGCATAGTCACATATCATTTATGCAAAATGGCGATTATGATTTTAAATATATTCATTTCTTTTAAAGAAAAATTAGAGTTATTTATAACATAAATTTCAGGAGTTAATTTATAAAAGTATGTTATGAGTTTAATGTACAGTAAGGCCTCATTCAGCACTTGGGATGCGTTGGTGCTTAGATGACAAAGTGCTAAATAATAATTATAAATAAAATAAAATAACAGCATTAAATGAGATCATTGAATAATAAATTCGTAACATTTTGTGCAGCACTTTAAATGTTTCACTGCTAATCAACACGATACACAGGATCAAATGTATCGAACAAAGTTTGATTTAGGAGGAGGTACTCAATTTTTTTAGGCTTCGACCAGACCGCATTATATCCAATCACCATTAATAGGGGAAGCGCTAAACGAGGACTTACTGTACTTGGACAATTTCTTCGTGTGCCCTATTCAAATCACATAGGTGTTCATAAATTGGGATTTACCTATACATATATATCACAAAAATCAATATATCAGTTGTGCAATAAGTTATTGATAAATGAGGTTGTTAACCTAACGTCCTATGTAAATTCTTAGTATTAAAGTTTTATTAATCCTAGTTAAATGACCAAATTTAATATAACAGCAGATGTGGAAAAAGATCTGTAAATAACATAGACTTTAGTTCTTTTTTAATTTTTATATAAAGCTTACAGATATGTATAATGTTAATTATATATTTAGTGGTATTTTTCCCACTAGAACGATGTACAAAATCATTAACTGTAACTATTTTTATAAACATTTTGTTGTAATAGTCACATTAATTTGAACAATAAAATGAAGTGTAACTCCGCTCAAAATAATATTTTTATTTATGGTGTGTTTTATTCATTTTTTGCAATATTTAAAATTGATTAGTGTATGTTTTTGCAATAATTTGAATAGTGTAGTGAACATTATTATGAAAAAAAACTACCAATCATTATTTTATGTGGTCATCATACCACAAAAATTCATTTAAAATTATTCAGGGTCCAATTATGTTGCAACAAAAGTGTCATAACAGTAAAAAATATAAATTTAAAACTACGCAGTTTTACTTTATGTTGAAGATTTATAATCAAATCGTTGTGACAAGATTGACATGGACTGCTCTATTGCAAGCACGTAAATATATTTTTAAAGTTCATCAAATTTCTCATTCGTATTCATATATTATATGTGCTTTTTGTAAAATTTCAATAAATAACTTATAAAATACATGGATACATTATATGTTAGAACAAGATATTATGGATGTGGCGGTAGAAATATTTAATAAAATTGATCATATTAAAAATATTTAGTTTAATTGTAGTTTGTGGCAACGGTGTATATACATCTATTTATTTTAATTTATTCATTATAATATTGAACAATGATGTAATATATTATAAAATGAAGCAACGCTATCTGAAAAATCATATTATAATTGTATTCCGATGTAAAACACTAAAATTAATGTTTTTAATTCCAAAAAAATAAAAATTCAAAGTGCTCATTTGCAAAATAAATCATAAATGATTTTCATAAGTACTTTAGGTTAACAAAATAATTCATAATTTGTGTAAAATATACATATCTTTATTTTTAAAATATCAATTTAATTTTAAATAAAATATGTTGCATAAGTTGGATAAAATATATAAATTAAAGAAGCAAATGTCAAGTATATTAAATATAAATACATACGATTGATGATTAATATGAAAACATATTATACATTTTAATATTACACATTTAAAGGATCTTTAAACAAATGGAAAGTATTTTAAATATTAATACTGCACTAGTTATTGAACACGTATCATGTTTTTTGTATAAATAAATAAAATATATATTCAACTATGCGAGGAGATTGTATAAATAATTTTATGGACATTTTAACTTATAAAATTACAGGATAATGCTTTTTATCTCTTCTATTTATTTAAACTTAGTCAAAAATTGATTTTCATTATTTTAATATGCACACATGATATTTTTGTTTATCCTTGAGATTTAGTTACAAATATTTCGAATAAGGTTATTTGATGAACTTGAATTTCATTTTTAATTATAATTCAAGCTTTATTAAACTACGTTTTCGCTAATCTATTTTTGTAATAAAATACGATGTATACATACATAATGTTTTGAAAGCAAAAGAAATAAAAAATGAATTACAATGGATTGTTCTTTATTATTTATATCATCAAACGTTATTACATAAGATTCAAATATACTACATAAAGCGTTCAGTACTTTATGCCTGATATCGTTTACTTTTTGGCTGCTGGAATGCGTCTCGCTAATACAAAAAAAAGCTAAATCATTATTCAGCAGTCAAAGGGTTATTCAACATATAAAGTTTACAACTTGTAAATTATATATTACATTTATACATAATCCGGAAAAAAATACACGTTATCACATAATCTCGTTTGACTTTAGTTAACCCATTAGTGGCACAGGTTTCCACATGGACACGCAATTTTTCTTTTTGGTGTGCCAAGGTTTTTTTTTGTTTTCAAAATAATTTCTTTTCTTTGAATATGTTTAGCTTGGTAAATGAAAGCAATATTTGAACTTTAAATTAAAATATTACTTTTACTTTCTTAGAAAATAGCCGTGTCCAAATGGACACGCTTGCCACTTAAGGTTTGTTTTTAATTTTTACCATAAATCATTAAAATATAATAAAACGTAGTTATATTCATAATTCTTAATTTTTTTCAAATATTATCAGTATGATAATTTTCGAAACATATGATACCTCACATATGATATCACATTTTCCACATTGAGTTCTTACTGCCGAAGTTTTTTTTTACAGTAGAACCCAGCACATCATCGGTTTTTTTCAATTTTTTGGATGAAATGTTTCATTCCATCATAGCGTATATCGATCAGAATCTTTGATTTTGATGTACGTGCTTTCAAATTACTTCCAATCGCGTTGTCTTTATATTTATTTAGATATACTTCTACAATTTCCCTTCGAAAGTAAAGTTGTGATACTTTACTTCCACTATTTCGTTTCAGTTGCCATACATTTTGTACGCAAATATCTATCATCGACATATACCTAAAACTGAATAATAATAAATCAATAAAAAAAAAATTATGTAAATAAATTTGTAGTGCTTAGTGGCACACGTGTCCAAATGGACACATTGGATTTGAATCTTCAATAAAGCAAGCATAAATAAAAATATCAACATCGTTGATTACGTTAACATATACTATACATGTTAACAATTCATTTAATGAAAGAAACATGATTCTTCGAATCAATATTATCAAAAAAAAATACTTACGTAAAATTTGAGTCCATGTTTTCTCGTCGGTAAAATCGTCTCGTCACTTTGAAATCACATATTATTTAGATTGAATTACCCAGCGCACCAAAATGACGTCTAAGTGAAGCAACGTACTTATGTCGACTGATAGACGTAAATTAAAAATAAATTGAATATACCGATTGACAATCTTTTTATTAAAACTGACAACAATAAATATGTGTCCAAATGGACACCTGTGCCACTAACGTTAGCAATTGGGTTCGGCACTAACGAGTTAATGTCCATACATGGTGAAAACTTTTTTGGTTATTTTTGTGTGGTGTTTGTTAGCTTTAGTTTTTTGTCATAAATTTTATTATTTTATTAAGGGAAATATGTCAAAGCCTAAAACTAAAGAAGGATATATTCACCATTGCATGCTAGTTTAGCAAATAACATCAATGAGATTTATGGACTAGGGCTGATTATTTAAATCAGATGATAAGGGATTACAGTACACCTTAAAATCAGGATGATCCTCAAAGTTCGATGACGACATGCTGAAATTTCTAATTGAATCCAATCCTCGAGAAACTATGGAAGAATTTTCACAAACATCCATTTGTTCAACATTGACAATGCGTGAACACCTAAAACCCTTTGATAAAGTAAGCAGAATGGTTATTTGAATGCCACACGAACTGGCCGAGCATAACAAAGAATAATGGAGGATATGTGCAGAATTTTATTTGAGTTTAATAGATCTCAACCTTTTTTCAACGAAATGTGACCGGAGACTAATTCAAACCAAATGTATTTTTTTGCTTTTAATTTGAAGCATATAATTATATTAAAAACATAAAAATGTTTTTATATTTTTTTCAACCCTTTTCTGTCCATTTTTTGCACTTTTACGCAACAAAATCGTATTGCATGTAAAATTAAATGAAATGCATTAAACATCTATTATGGGCCTATAATAAAGTAAGAATGCAATTGGAATAAAATAAGCTAAGAGAGTGATCCAGCTGCATACTTTCATAATTGACAAGAAGATACAATAATAAAACTGTGATTTATTTAAGCGCGCGAATACGCGTGAGCGCAGAAATTGAAACGCTTCTTCTTGACGCGTATTTGCCTCAACACGCATGAAGTGGTTAATGCATTTGGTGGAATATGAATAGAGTTATTCTGGAAGGTTATTCAGGTGGAATATGAATATATTATTATTAAATGTGAAACCATAACTGCAGAAGTGTATTGTTGACAATTATACACATTGAATCAGTAGCTGAAGGTAAAACATTTGAATTCCAAAATCTGAAACAAATTCATTGTTATAGGAGGGTTGACTGTACAAGCTGCGAATAAGGTGGTAACTAACAAAAGTTTAATTTTACAGTATTCAATAAAACACTATTTTTTATTGTGTCTATGTTTTAATAAGTTTTTTTGAAATTGAAAGATATAAATATTTTCAGATACACACTTAGTTAGGACCTTAAATTATTACCACCTGAAAAAGACAGCTAATGCTCGGATACAAACCCCCTCCTAGAAGAATCAAGTCAAGAGCCAGTTTTGCCAGGATAGCAAACATGCTCACTGACACAGCTGCTACAAAACGAGTCAAGAGGTGGGGAGAGACAAGTAAGTGCGGGCAATTCGCTTAGTGGTCAGCAATGACACTCTCACCGGGTTCAGAATAGGCATCTCAAGGACAAAGGAAACGATAAGGAAGTGGATATACACAAATGAACCTGTGACCTGTGACTGTGGAAAGGTGCAGACTGTTGAGCTTGAGCACTTGAACAGATAAGCGTTAACCCCGCCCGCCTGCAACCAGGATGATCTTCTTAACGCAACTGAAGCGGCAATAAATCTGGCCAAAATTCATCACGATATCTAAAGCATCGATAACCAGACTTGAGACGAAGACAAAAATGAATTTAAAAATTAAAAATTACCAAACTATATTCAAAACAACAACAAAATATGGAACATAATCAGTTATAACGCTATTTCACAACTCTTACATAAAACCATATAAACACTGGCAGAGAGATCGACGGGCCCCTCTTCAGACAAGTTGACCCTTGAAACTATGTTATTCCACTGAGCACATGCAAAAATTTAACGGCAACATTACCAGCATAAACGAAAGATTTTGAGAATATTTTTATATTAATATATATAATTTTCAAAAAAATATTTAGATTCATATTTTGTATTAAAGCATTCTATCTTTTATAATAAGGGGATCGAAAAATTACTTATGAGAAATAACTTTCATAAATTAAAAAAAAAAAAATTTTATAACAAATAAATAAAAATGGATTTCTTTTCACATTACCTAATATATTCACATATCATATATTTTTTTTCCTGCTCACCTCAAAAAATGTTTTATACCACTAATGCTGGCGTTAAAGAAATAAACATATTGCACCCTAGGGACAAAAGTGATACAACTCAAAAAACTCTATATCTATCAGTTATTTTTTTTTAAAAAATAGAATTTTCGGCAGACATCACAGTCTCCTTATTGACAAGACATGACCGACTACGATTTCTTCTCTTTTAAAAAACATGAAAGGAAAAAGTTTTTTCAACCATCAGGAGATAAAGACAAAATACTCAAAAGAGCTAAACGCAAACCAAAATTTAGCCTTATAGAAGAGTTTTGAAGCTTGGAAAAAGTACTGACACAAATGTATGATGTAGCAGATGAGAACTATATTGTAGAGAACAAAATTAATATTAATAAAAAACTAAAATTTTGCGTATTTGTTTATCAAACCTAGAACAATAAATATTGGAAATTTTTCACATTGAATCAATATAAAAATATAAAATTATTCGTCACTAGTTTTCACTGTATTTACATCATCATTACTAATTTCGGGTAAAGTGTTTTTCTTACGACCGTGTTTCAAAAAAACTTTTCCACCGTGTGCTATGTCCATATGTTGAGTAAGTCTTCCCACACTTGTAAACTTTCTGAAGCAAACATTACATTCAGGCGCATCGTTACTGTCTTTGCTAAATTTTATTTTATTGTATGTTTGCGATCTATTTTCTAAGCTTTTTGAATGAAAACGAAGTTCATGCTGAAGAAGTTTGCCCTTGTATGTGAATATTATACCGCATGTTTGACATTTGAATTCATTAATAATCTGTTTTTTAACAGTCTCATCTTGTTGATAAGAAAATAAATCTCTGTCATTCGTTATGTTCAATTCATTAGAATTTTCTTCAATCTTTACTTCTAAAGTTTCACCAATATTGCTGTCATCTATGGAATAATCATTTATCGTTTCGTCGTCATCACTATCATTCTGTAAATTGTCTGAAGAGCTTGCATTATTTTTATGTTTTTTAGAAATATTTCGGTTTAGAAAATCAGGAAATGTCATTGTATTCCAAATTTCGTATTTGGTTTCTGGTGAGATCCATTCAGATACGATGATCGCTCCATCGGGCAGAACTTCATCTAGCTCAATATTGTATCGTCTCAAAAGTATATTACTGAATAAATCTAGATCTATATTTTTTTTCTTAAGTATGTCTTTTAATGCTGTGTGAATTAGACCCATTTCTACAATATTTATCACTTTGCCATCCTCTCTTTCCGGTATAATATAATATGTCATTTCTTCTAATTGGGGGCACTCTTCTGATTCAACGGAAATGTTATCTTCGATTTTTATATTACTTGTTATATCTTGTCCCATATTTTTAATAGTGTCTTTCAAGCACAAATCATCTTCCGATGAAAAGTCTGATAAAAAATTTATACTCATATTATCTTTCATAAAATTTTGCTTTTTCTTTCGGACTTTTCTGTCTTTGTTTTTATCAGATTTAATGAATAGTTTACCTTTCTTAGAGAAGCTATTAAAATTTTCAGGCAATTCAACATTTAATTTTTTTAATTCATTTGCAGTATTAATTTTACCCTCTTTGACGAGTAATTTTATTCGAGACTGCATAGACTCAACGAAATGTTTAAAAACATTTGTTTTTGAACTAAATAGATTGATTTGAATATTATTAAGAGTCCCAATATTAGATTTCAACGTGCGTTTAGCACTATTAAATTTTTTGACTGCTATTAGTTCTAAAATTGTTTTTTCTATTTTAAGTACCTCTTCCCATTGCCTAAATAAGCTACGTTGAATTTCTTCGGATATCTGAAAAATTAAAATAATAGATAAGAGTTAAAATAATACATTGAACCATATTATAATTTTACATTTTTAACACGTTTACTGCCAAGCAAAAATTTTGAAAGTTCGGGCTGGGCCAGTAACAAATTTTGGTTGGATATTATGTATGTTATGTAAGTAATATAAATAATGTGTAATGTGTAATTGGGAGAGGCCATGGTGGCCATTTATGCAAGAAAATCCAATGTAAAGTAAGTATCCGGCGGCCCCTGGGTAACATTTCATTTTCGATATTTTTGCCGGCCATGTGGCCACCATGGCGCTGTGCGAACTCTAAGTGCCGGTAACATATGGCCACCATGGCGGTAAATGTGTTAAAAGGGTTACTTAAGAATATAATTAAATACATATAGTAACCTAATCAAACATTTTATTTACCTTTAAATATTCATGTTCATCGGTTATATGAATAAGAAGTTCGCTTATATCAAAAAACCAAAGCAAACACAATTCACAACAAAAAAATCTATCAGAATTAGTTTTATAATCGTATAATATTTCATGGCGATATTCATTATTTTCAGATTTCACATGATTTGAGAAAATATCTTGTGAAACTGATAAGGTTCCAAAAGGCTTTTGCTCATTATTAAGATTTTCTATGTAATTTCCATCATCTACAATATCCATTTGTTCATTGTTTGTTATATTGGCATCACAACCCATTTCCATTGCAGCTAAAAATAAAAATGAACACCGTAAACACATAAAACACATTGATAGCTTATAGTTTTGGTAGTTTTGTAGCGCACGAGACAAGGTTAAAATGGAAGTCAAAAATCAAATTGTTTTATCTACATATGGCAAAACATAAATTTAGCTTTTAATCTGTATTAATTCATAAGCAATATCAACGAATTTAATCACGAAGATTCGCATAGATTTCGACATAGATATCCAAGATTAGACTTTATTTTTAACATATCAAGATTTATCGCAAAACTCAATTGTTTATGAAATATAATATGTATTACATAGAAAATATATCTTATATATAAAATTTAAATAAACGAAACCTTTAAATATAAAGATTATACAAAGAGCAAGGCAATGCACACAACTGACAGCGGCATCGTTTTAAAATGCATAAACAGCTTGGCCTAAAGAGTCGTTAAACTACCCTGCCCCAGCACAAGTTATTAATTACGTTTAATTCAAATAGGCAAGGCATAGGAAAATATTAGTATAAATAGTATCGTTTAATTAGATGATATCTTTTATTTTGTTTTAGATTAATCGAAATGGTTTTGGTTTACTTCACTAAATATTAAACCTTAGAAATATATATTATTTATTAATAAAATCATATTAATTTGCGAATATGTTTCGTAATATATACGCGAAATGATAACAAATGGAATATTAAGGTCTTAAAAGTTTAGCTATTTATGGTCACCAAAAATGTTTTTATGATTGATCGTTTCGCACTAAAAAAACACGCCGGAGCTGTCAGAAATAGCGGTGGTATGCATATTGCCATTCTAATCCGATCATGATAGTTAGTTGAGGCAATTGCATTGATCAATGTGAAGATACATTATCTTTTTTAAACATATAGTCAAGGCTTTGAACAGGTATGTGTTTTTCATTGAACACGTCACTTTATCCGTATGTCAAAAGTGACGTATAAAATAATTAAAAAATAATATCGATACTACATATCGATTTTTTTATATCAACAATTGATATTTTATCTGTGCATCCGCCATTTTATGGAATTATTTAATATTCATTTTATTCATGATTCATTCTGTTGGTTAAACATTTTTTTAGGATGTTAAAATGCTTACTAAAATTACTTTATTGCATTGTACGTCAGATAATGTTAATTCTATATAAATCTCAATCGTTGTTTAAATAATTTCCATGTAAATCGACTCTTTTTTCCGAGCTAAAGATTTGTTGACGTTTTGGCGCCAGTGGTGGGGGCTACCGCCACTTTCACTCCACAGTCGATTTGCAGCTCGTGTGGGCCTCTCGCCCATTGATTCGATTCGATTCCAATCTTGTTTTAATTCCTGGTTGGTATATAATTTAATCTTCTGTATTTTTGGCGTTAAATTTTATCAAAACATAATATAATTAGCTCCAGCAAATTTGATTGAGCGAATTATTTTAGTTTTATCAACGATCTATCGATAATTTATTTCGAAATAATTTTAAATGTATATTATATTGTTATTAAATTACTTTATATTAACTACAATTAACCTCCTTTTATTGCGCACCTTTGCTTTCTTCATAATGTTTAGTTGTCTAATACAAATAGGAGTATAGTTGGACATGGCTGACTCGTTTCCATTCGATGCACTTTCGCTATGAATTCTAAATCACATTATTTTCGCGTTTTAATGCGACTAAACGAAATATAGCATATTTTTCAAAAAATATACAGAATATGTATAATACTTTACTAAAAATTGTATTCTCTGCCAAAAATATTATAACTTCACTAGACATGCGCAATAATAAGAATCGTGGTTTGGATCTTTTTACACATTTTATGGTATATTTAGTGGAAAAAATATTAATAAACATATCCGTATCGTAATTTTTCGAGATGCAGTAAAATTGCTTTTCAGCGTCGATATAAATTTTCTATCAAACTTTAATACCACCGAGTTCGATTCTTTCAGATATATGCAGTAATATGTTTATTCATATAATACCAAAAATCTATCTTGGTGATATTCTTGATTTTTTTTTCGAAAGATTGTTTTTCATTAGACGTGTCTATTACTAAGCTAACTTTTTTACATAGCTTCAATGATCTCTCCCCTATTTAAACCACAGTAAAACCCCCAATAGCGCGTGTTCTTATAACGCGATTTTCAAAATGAATCGCAGAATTCACTCTAATAACGCGAGCGCATTCTTTTCATGCATAGCTCGACCGTAAATTCTATGTCGTTTGGCTGGGTGCGCCTGTGAGTTGATCTCGCTCGCACATATCCATGTCCTCATGTGTGCGAGTGTTCGGCACATTTCTCACCATCCAAGCCTGATGTAGACAATGAGCCACGGATGCTATGTGTATGTCGGCGATCGCATGCATGGCAACCGAATATTTCATTCATCTAAGATTCATATTTTTTTTACATTGTTCTTAGTTATAGCAGATTTGTATTTTTTGCGAAATACCAATAAACCTAAATTATGTATGTGCTTCATTATCCCGATAACGCGTTGTTCCAATAACGCGGTCCCAACTTTCGTGTTATCGGGGGTTTTACTGTATATGGAAAAAATAAGTGTTTCAAAAAATATTTTCAAAATACGTCGATTAATCTCGTTTATCTTAGACTGCTTTCCTGCATAGGTTTTGCTTTACACTGTTCTTATTATATATTATTACATTGTACAGCACTAATTTATATTGAAAGCATGCTCAATCTCGTAATAATTTTCATCACCTATTTCAATTCTTGAAATTTAATGGCGCCGATTTTATGTACAAATATATTTAATATAATCAAATGAATTGTTGATCATTATTTTATAACTAATCATAAATGTTGCGAAAATCTGATGACAAATGATTGATCAATAAGTGTAATTTTATCAATAATCCATCATACATGTCGGTTTAATTAATTTTTCTGATTAAAATATTTTTTATCATCAGGAAACTACTCGACATACTGATGTATCGTTATCAGACAATTATCAAATTGAAAAAATCTTTTGTCGGTGTACTTTGTAATATATAATATTGATATTTATCTATAATAGCAAGTCTATTAGACCTGCTCATATATATTAACAAAATACATCCATCATCTGTTAAAAGAAAAATATTAAATTATCCTTTCTAACTACATAATGGAATATTTCATGTAGAATGATATAATGTTTGAAACAAAACAATTCGACATAAACTTACCTTCGAATATTCATCACTTCTTCCATTTATTATTTTATGTATACAAATATATAAAATATTTTCATAGGATTCATCATCCTCAGACATTTAAGGCGTCTTTTTTTTATATATTTGTATTTTTATATTTTTGAACCATTTTGAGAGTTATTTGGAAGTCGCGCAAAAACATAATCGGTTGTATTTGAGTATATGATTTAGTTAAAATTTTAACAGTTTTTGATTTTTCTCGAATAACTCTTTTAATATAAATCCTGCATGTCACAAAATTTTTGTATTTGTCAATTTGTGCAATTGCGAAAAAAAAATAAAAACAACAATATTCGCTTCTGTTGCTACGGGCGCGATGTTTTTTCTCGCTCGCATCCGTTACGATATACTGAGTGCGAGCGAAACTGTGCGATTGACACGTGCGGCGAGAACACCGCAGTCGGTAGTCGGCGGCGTGTCCTCAGTCTATTTTTTATATTTCGAATAACACTATTTTTAAAGTGTATTCATTCATAGTAATTGCCATTATTGGTCTGACCATATGGACATATCTTATTGGATAATTCGCCAATAGTCACTGTTGGTGGTCATGGGTGGGTTCGATTTTAATTTTCAAAGCCACTTCATTCTCTTGACTATGTCGTCCTCCTTTAGATTCATTTTCCAAGTCAATGTTTCCAGAAGTATCTTTTTAAACCAACGTTGGCATTTCCTGACATCATTGTGTCACCATAAATAGCACAAATATTTCTCGTGGCGTCACTGCCATTTTTTCATGTGAAACTGCATCACCATGCAACTCGTTGTTCTGATTGTCACACTTCTCCCATTATCGCAAAACTTGGGAAAAAGGATGTATTTTTTTATCTCAAAACAATATTTAAATGATATTTATGGAGAAACAGGAAAGCATAAAGTTCTATATAGTTAAAAACTACAGTCATCCCTCGATTTACGAGTTTTTTTGCTCGGTTTTAGAAACCGCATTATTTCAAAATCATGCAAAAAACCGTTCATTGGGTTTTTTTCGAACGCATCTCTTCAATTTGTATGAGCTCCATGTCTTTCAGCGGTTTTCATTTGCGCGGCTTTTTCATGAAACGCATCCACCGCGCAAATCGAGGGATCTTTTTTTTAATATTAAGAACATATTATTATTTCTTTTTCAATTAGCATAATACGTGAATTGATATAACATGTACTGAGTTTTGATCTGAATGATTCAGAATCAGTCGCGTTCGTGTGCGGTGAGAGATGACATTTTGATTGAAAACTGAGTGATTAGATTTGAACAAGTTTGCTACTCGAGTTGCGAATCAGTCGATCCGTGTGCGTACAGCCTAATGTTTTGCGGTTCGGTAACCAGTTGCTCTTCGATTACCTTAATAATGTCAATTAATTAAGTAATTTCAACGATGTTAATAATTGTTTCGTTAAATTATTTATAATATATATATATCATCATCATCATCATTTGCCAGCCACAAGGCTATCGCTCGCTAAGGGCATGGGCTTTACCAATCTCTCGCATGGTAGTCGAGGCCAAAGGAACCTGAGTCTCACACGTGACGTGAGGGCTCCCTTTTCGTGTCCATACCGCGGGGACCCGAGTCGTCTTGGTATGCGATTTTTTGTAAATAGTTTCCCTCTCTTGGCCATTGCTGGCATTGGACGTACATCTTCTACCAAGTTGGTATCGGATTTTACCCTCTCGACTGTATATATATCTATTTATGTCAAAAATTAATATTCAAATAATAATTATAATATGCATATGCGCGATTAATTTATGAGTTCAATTTATTGTAGATAAACCACTGTATTTTTTTTATATATGTTATCACATTTAATGTCACAATTATATATACTGCTTTGTGTTAGATAAGTATCCATGTTATTTACAGACTATTAATAATTGATAATCAAATTTAAACATTATATTTTTTAAATAGCTATGAAAAATATGTATAAAAATATATACATCGTTCTTTTTGACATTGAATGACGTATAAATGCGTACGTGACACTACACAATAGTTTTACGACGCATATTTAAGTCATCCGACTGTAATGCGTTAATAATAACGTCCCATTCCTGCATGACATACTTTTTATAAAACCTATTGCAAACAATCAAAATCGTCTAATACTAAATTAATTTGAAAAAAACTATTTATGAATTCCGTGTATAAAAGTATTTATAGAAAGTATTCAATGATAAATTTATAGTGAAAGTTGACTACGTCTGGCATTGAGACCAAGGTTGGCAACTAACTGTCTTTTCAACATTATATTCCTTTGATATTGTATTATTCTGTAAATGTCATATGTACATACAACGAAAGAATTAACAAACGAGACATCCAAAGTCTGATTTGATTTTTTCTTGAAGGTTGTACTCATCTTCAGACCGACTAATAAACTTAACCCCATATCTAAGAAGAATAGAGGCTCTTGATAAATTTCACTTAATCATTTGTACATACAGTGAAACCCCATTTTACGTTTTTTAAGGGAACAATTAGAACAAAAACACAGATTCGGGGTTAAAAACGGAGTACTAAAATAAAACGGGATTGTAGAAAATGAACGCATATAGCGGGAAAACGTGAATTCCGGGCACGTAAAAAACGGGGGTTCACTGTAATAGGTTATCCAGATAGAAATTAATGTTATCTCATACTCTCGTTTAAGTGCAGCTTGTGTTCAAGCAGTGGAATTGACATTGTTATATGTAATTTTTTTGTTATGCTGTTCGTCAGCTTTAGTTTTATTGCACAAATTATATTTAATTATTAAGAGTTAAATGTCAAAACCCAAAACCAACGAAGAACATATTTGTTACTCCTTATTGTTTTTTTATAAAGCTTAAATGCCGCATAAACCCACAATGAAATTCATAGACATGTGCTGACTGTAATCAGATATCAATTTTGTTTTCGACGATTTAAATCGGCTGCTAGAGGATTTTAGGATGCCTTTTAATCAGAAAGATTTGGGGATGGGGAGGTTATTGAACAATTATATGAGATATAGAAAATGTTTGTAGTAGTAGTAAGTAATGAGGGTAATTATATTTTAAAATAATATTTGTAAATAAATTAAAGTCTTTTGGATAACAAAAATATTGAAATATAAATGATTCATATTATTGGCATAATTTATTGGCATAATGTATTCACATATTTGGTTGTAAATCAAAATTGTCATACATGAAATTCAACAAGCGTTGAATTTGGCCACATTGAATTATATTATATTATGTGTAATGCGTAAAACTCTTACATCCTATGAACCATTTTTTTATTTATAAGTAATAGTCTCTTATTTTACAGGTCGATTAATATGGCTGAATACGATGTATTACATGCGAAGCTGCGTGATCATGGACAGGAACATCTTCTAAAGTATTGGAATGATCTCACTATGAAAGAAAAAATTCAACTCTCCGATGATGTGGCGGATATTAATTTGGTCGAAGTAAATGTGAACTTTAAACGTGCAACCGAAAGCCTTGAAAATATTTCAGAAAAATTAGACGATAGAATGAAGCCTGTGCCTAAATCTCAACTTAAATCTGTAAGCACATGCGATCCGACGCAATTGTCAAATTATGAATCGTTAGGCTTGGAAGCAATCGCCTCAAACGAAGTGGGAGTTCTCGTAATGGCCGGTGGACAAGGGACTCGATTGGGTTTTTCAAAACCAAAAGGAATGTATAATATTGGATTACCATCGAACAAATCATTGTTCCAAATACAAGCGGAAAGAATTATTAGATTACAAAATCTAGCAGAGAGTTGTACAGGAAAAAAGGGATATATAATGTGGTATATAATGACTAGCGAACATACCATGGAACCAACGTTGGACTATTTCTCTCAAAATAATTATTTTGGATTGTGCAAAGATAATGTAAAAATGTTCGAACAAGGATGTCTTCCCTGTTATGATTTTGAAGGGAAAATACTTCTGGACGAACCATATAAAGTAGCTAAAGCACCAGACGGAAATGGAGGAATATATAGGGCTCTGAAGAAAAAGGGTATATTAAATGACATGGAGAAAAGAGGTATAAAACATTTGCATGCGCATTCCGTAGATAATATACTTATAAAAGTAGCAGATCCAATCTTCATCGGTTATTGTATTGAAGAAAGGGCAGATTGTGCCGCCAAAGTTGTAGAGAAATCATCACCAAACGAGGCCGTAGGCGTAGTCTGCAAAGTTGACGGTCAATATCAGGTCGTGGAATATTCTGAAATCACTTCAAAAACGGCTGAATTATGCGATCCATCCGATGGAAAGTTGCTATTTAACGCAGGAAATATCTGTAATCATTATTTCTCCACATTATTTTTAAATAATATTGTTAATAAATACGAGAAAGATTTAAAATTGCATGTTGCAAAGAAAAAAATTCCTTATGTAGACGAAAATGGTTTCCGTAAGACTCCAACCGAACCAAATGGTATAAAAATAGAAAAATTTGTATTTGATGTGTTTCAATTTGCTAAAAGATTTGTAGCCCTCGAAGTACCCAGAGATGTCGAGTTTAGCGCACTAAAAAATGCTGATACTGCTGGTAAAGATTGTCCGGAGACTTCAAGGCAGGATATATTTAAGTTGCATCGGAAATATATACAGACTGCTGGTGGAAATATTAACGATTGTGTCGATTGTGAAATATCTCCGCTTCTTTCTTATTCAGGAGAAGATCTGGAAAGTATAGTCAAAGGACATACATACACTTCATCGCCAATATTGTTTAAGCATCCGTCTGAAAAAAATTGTACAATAAATGGAAATACTAATGGAAAACTGTAATTGGTAAGTCAAATTAAATATAAAAAAAAACACTTAATACCAATTAAATAAATATAACTATTTAATGATCGATATATATTCCATTGAATTTTTGGTAAATCGAGGAAACGATTCAACGTATCCATCATATTATTAAAACCAGCAAGTAGTAAACCCGAACATAAAAGTGCTAATGTATATTAATATAATACTTTGATTCCAATAATCAAAAGAAGAAAATTGCTTTAGACTCTTTGACACGTGCAACAATATCATATTCTTTTTATGTTTATTTATATAATGTTTTTTTTTACAGGTATCTTAAAATACAACACTATTGGAAGGATGTAGAATTTTCATTATATGTCAATATTCAATATTTTTTAGTTTATAATATACAGATTTATTATGTTAACAAATGCAGGCAATGACGATTTTTTTTTGCTCTTCTGCATTTTACCATGGCAACTTTAAAATTAAAGATGCTTAATACATTAAGTTGTATTTACTTGCCATCGTAGAATCAAGATATTTAATAATCATCTGTGAATAAACGTAACTCCATGTTATATGTATAAAAAAATGTGATGTATTTGAATTCTCAGAAGAACAAAATAATACGCATATAAATAATTATATTGATATTTCCAACATCAACTATAAATAAATGATCTGTTATTGCTTTATTATAATAATTTATAGTTATTAATTAAATACACAATTATTAAAAATCATTTTCAACACTAGATTATCTATCGTTATTATTCATTTGACTTATTATCATTTCAATAAGTTTAATTTGAATAATATATTTATTAAAGTGGGATGTCAAATATAACAAAACCATGTTTATCTGTTTTTATTTTCTATGTTATCTATTCATATTTTTTTTTTATTATGCATTTTGATAAAATTGGGTTGAAAAAGTATATATTAATTAATTATATCGGATGTATTTACTAAGAGTAGCGTGTCTAATATATAATCTAAAAATATATAGCAATACTGTAATAATATAGAACTTCAACTTCATATATTATCAACATTAATATTAGACAAAATAATATATCTATCTCGTTTAAGCAATGTTATAAGATTGGTGAATATATCGCATTTTTATATGGAGGAATTGAAAAAAAATATGGCTGTTTTAATGTGTTTTTCTTTATAAATATTTTAATCGGTTAAATAAATAATTATATATGTATATTAAATGTATTATAAGAACATTATAAAATTTGCATTTCTAATCTTCTTCATATTTGTATATATAGAAATAAATATCTTTGATTAATGTCTTTACATGTTAATTAAAATGTTTCTTTATAACATCTGCAACAATTTAATATGACCACGTGTTGTCTTTATAGTGTGTGGGTGTGTAAATATCATATCTTACCAGTCAATGCCAATGCCAATGTTAATTGTTATTGACATTGGAAATATTTTTCTATGCTATCTAAAATGTTATCAATACACTTTTTTTATTATGTTAACATTCCAGCGGATGTAATAAAATCATAAATGTACCATTCCTTATATATTTTTCACAGTTTATCTCTTAGGGGATCGGGACCAATTAAGACGCATTAGTAAGTCCCAATATACATATAAAACATATATTGAAAGAGCAAATTGTATATAAAAATATTAACTTTTAAAAGTTAAATGATTTTTTTAAAAGGATTAGTTAAATGATATGTGCTTATTTTTATAAAAACCAGATTATTTAAATCGTCATATGTTTAATATTAATTCACATCATTATTAGGATACTTTATGTATTTTATATTTCTGATAATAAAATATATTCTTGACTAAAGTATGTTGTTATTTTAAATAATTGTATCTATTTTTTACAATTTTAAAATTATGTATTTAAATATGATAAATGATTTCGCAATATAATACAAGTATTTAGCAAAACTTTCTTGACACCAAAAGCTGTGGAATACTTATGGCTGTGGTAATGGGATGTAAAAAAATACATTTAGAATGATTCCGCGTGAAGTATGGTAAAAAATAGATAATTTTCATCTTTTTTAAGCTAGCCGTGCTAATGGGCTCTATTTGACATTCTATGTTTTGGATTTTTCTCGAATAACTCTTTTAATAAAAATCCTACATGACAACCTTTTGTATTTGTCAAAAAAATGTTTCAAATAATCATTGTCTATTATTGTCTGCAATTGCGAAAAAAAACAAAAATATTCGCTACTGTTGCAACAGGCGCGATATTTTTTCTCGCTAGCACCCGGTACTATATGCTGAGTGCGAGTAAAACGTATACTGGTGACACGTGCCGCGAGAATTTAGCGGTCGTCCTACCGGTGGGGTGTCCTCAGTCTGCGGCGGGCCATTGCCTGTTATGCGTGTCATTTACGTGTCATAGAAAAATCCAAAATATCGACCAAATTAGTATATCATATATTTTATTCCAAGAATAACCCATTCCAAGATTTTTTTTTCAAGGCGAAGATATTGTTAAAGTAGTTATCACAATATCTTGACCTGAAATGCTTGCAATAAACCTGAAATTTTCATATATTATTTAGATATTTTTTTCACTGCTAAAAAAAAATATTAATGAAATTAAATTTACATATTATTAGTAAATCAATTTATTGTATATAATACAAAAAATTATAACATTTTGTTCGAAATTATAAGCGTAGCATTGAAAATAAAGCGACACCGGATGTGGCCGTACATGTACGGCGATACTCTTCAAAGGGTTAATGAAAGATTAATAAAAAAAATCCATATAACTCTTCAAACATTGTCATCAGGAATAAAAATAAATCAACAAAAGTTTGCAGAATTTGCTCTCGGGACTGCGAAACTTTATGTTAGTAATTACAATTGGTAGTATATGCCATTGTCTATCCACAAAATACTTATTCATGGAGAAAATGTCTTAAAGCATAATGCAGTATTGCCTATTGGTCAACTCTTGAAGAAGATGCTCAAGAGTTTCGCAATAAAGGTTACAAAAAAAAAATATTTTCCCATTCCTTATATAACGAGTACGAGAAAGCATTCGCCAAAAGTAAACAATGATTTTGACGAAGAAGTTGATATTTACTAGTTTTAGAGTAATTAACAACTTTTTTTCATATACATCAAGTTATATTATAATTTTTATTATGCCAGAAGCCCTGAAAAAAAGTATTAAAATAATTAGTACAGGTATAATCAAATTACAATTGGTTTTAAGTTTCTTTATTTTGACAAAAATCTAAATAAAGCACATTACTTCGTTCTTATATTACAATAACAATTTAAAGTCAATGTTCATTATTTAAAATAATTAATTATTTTGTTAAAATTATGGTTTCGTTCGGCCAGACATAATGTTCAATCCAATTTAGATATGAACTTATCTTTGTGTAAAC
Organism: Philopotamus ludificatus; assembly: GCA_022495035.1. Taxonomy (NCBI): domain Eukaryota; kingdom Metazoa; phylum Arthropoda; class Insecta; order Trichoptera; family Philopotamidae; genus Philopotamus; species Philopotamus ludificatus. Next base: position 41,608 of record JAGXCT010034354.1, read on the forward strand.
ACCACCATGCTTTGAACCGCAACCATTGCCAAATGACGTTACACCAATAATTTCAAACATATCTATTTTTTTATTTTTTACTTGAATCGGGGCACCCGAATCTCCCTACAATTTATTTTATGTTATTAATATAGTATTATATACACATTTAAATAAAACTGTTCATATGTAGATCTTAAAAGAATGGTGAATACGCGGTATGTACCTGTATACCATTCAATGGTAAATTAAACATACAAATTACTCGTTAAGTTTACCTGGCAAGCATCTTTTCCTCCAAGCTTCGATCCAGCGCAAAACTGTGAAACATCAACGCCCTTCTGTAGTCCTCTATCTATTTTATAATAGTCATTGCATATTTTATCATCAAAAAGTTCTAATGTAACTTTTTGCATCTTCTCAGGCTGACCACCGCCTTTAAAAAAAATAGTATTAAACTGTGCATTAAAACCAATTATTCAAGTGATAAATAACAATTTAAGTGCTAATCACCATATGATGTTGCCCCCCATCCGATCACAATGGCGTTTCCGATCATCTTAGATTTTCTTGACAAACAAGCGGGAAATACTGGTAAACTGAATCTTAAAACAAATCATATATCTAAGTAATTGATTAACGTTTTAAGTAGAGCAAATTTGTAAACTTACTCGATTGATTTTGATAACTGTATTAGACCAATATCGTTATATCTATGTGGCGGTTTGTATTCAGGATGTGAAATTGTTTTTTCAATGTTCACGTAGATGGGGAAAGATCCTCCTAGGCGTACTTTTGAAGGTGCATTCCTTAAAAAAAATTATCAAATTTGTATTAAATATTCGTATTTTATAGTTTGTTGAACTTGTATGCATGAATGAACAATGCATTTAATTAGTTAAATTTAATCAGTTTTAATATCTACATTTATTTAAACCAGCCCGGTTCACTATTTTTTATACAACACGGTTTCAGGAAAAAAAATTAAAATAAATAATTAACATGTTCGATTTGTAAGTCCATAGAATGTGCCATGACAAATCTTATTGAGCATGTCGAAACTTGTCAATTTTGTTTGTTTTGAAACATTACAGTTGTGCTCTGGCATTCAATAGTGCAGTGCATATTTCTTGGTAATCCGTAGATTTTTCTGGCTTATTGTTTTTATGTATGCACTTTAAATATTCCATACATATCAAAAAAAACGAAAACATACATGGTTTCAAAATAGCGAAAGAAAGAATATCTTTTTTTACTTCATTATGTTCTAATTCTTCTGGTATTCATAATGAAGCCGCTATTTATTAATAAATCTATAAACCCCGAGCACTGAAAGGTTATGACAAACGATCACCCTGTTTATTGGAGAGCCACAAAAAAAGCTTGGACCACAAGTATTCTTTTTAAAGATTGGTTTTACAATTGTTTTATACTTGATGCAAGAGATTATACGAGTAAGAAAAATATTGATTTTAAAATATTATTGATATTGGACAATGCACCAGGACATCCGCTCCATTTAAAACATCCTAATGTAGAAATATTATTTTTACCACCAAATAGTACATCTATAATCCAGCCCCTAGAGCAAGGTATAAATTCAACATTTAAACATTCGTCAAACATTTGAAAAAATACTGAAAAAAGACATCGATCAAGATGAAAACTTAACACGTCCACAAGCTTGGAAAAAATTTACTATTCGAAATTGTGTCGATATTGTTTCTGTATCCGCTGAAGAAATAAAACAATCAACTTTAAATTCTTGCTGGAAAAAGCTGTGGCCAGAAGTAGTCTCTAAAGAAAATGTTTTACCACGAATAGAAGATGAATACCAAAGGACAATAAACATTTATCGTGGTATTGGTGGAGAAGGTTTTTATGACATGGATATTCAAGCATCCAAGAAATATTGGAGGATCGTTCGTTGAACGAAGAAGAATTAGTCGAAATGTTGAATGAGCCTACCACAATTAATGACTCAGAAAGCAGCTGCAGCGACGTGGCTACATGTTTCACATTAAAAACCATAAATGACGGCTTGGAATTGGCTATCAAATTAGAATTTTTTTTTATTGAAAAGGATCCTATAATGGAAAGAAGTTCGAAATTCAAGAGGGAATTACAACAGATTTTGGAACCTTATAATGAAATGCGTAAAGATTTATACGCTAAAAGCAGACAATCGTGTATTACTGAATTTTTTAAGACTAAAACCACAAGAAATCCAGAGTCCTCCGATGATGATGATGAAAACTTACAACCGATCTCGAAAAAGAGTAAAACACATAGAATTCTAAGTGATAGCGATGATGAATGAATGCTACATTGTATTATTAAAGTTTTTTTCAATAATATGTAAATGTATATGTATTTGTTTATTTAAAAAAATAAAGTACATACTCATATAAACTATCTTCGAATTTTTTTGGAACGCAAACCCTAATTTTGTATGAACTTCAAACCTTGTATAACACGGATTTATATTACACGACGTTTTGGTGGAACCATATAACCGTGTTATACGAGGCCCGAGTGTTAGTTAAATTTAATCAGTTTTAATATCTACATTTATTTAAACCAGCCCGGTTCACACTACGATGTATTGACAAATGACATTTAACGCTTTGGCCGCTAGAGAAATTGATATAATTATGTTCTGCACGCAAATTAATTAACAAATGCAAAAATACTGCTTAAATCCGAATTTACTAAAGAAAATTATGGTTTCCGGATATTCCAATGAATCGAATAAACATATTTCTATCCAAATAACTTTTCGTCACGTCGTAACACGTCGCTAGCGTGTGCAGTGAATTGACATATGTCACACCGGGATGACCATAGCGATTAAAGTTTTAACATTGTGTTTATTTTACTTTAAAGATCGTCAACTTACCGACATGAGTTTTTACAATTTATATATTATTTTAGTGGCCTTCTAACCCTGAGGCCGGCCTTTGCCACCTGGAGGACACTACGGGATTTCCAGCAAAGACACGACCGTCTCAATCCTGATACCAGGACTGTGACGGTTTTCTTCAAGGTTATCTAGGCTCTTCGAATACGGGTCAGGTCGCCAGCCATAAGCCCAGGAAATGAGCTGTCAACGCGCGGATTGTAACAATAATAATCAAACAAGGCTAGGGCCAATTCGTATTTAATTTATGGTCTTTATTATTTAGTGATTATATTAAGGTTGTCCACTCGAAAAGGGCGTTTTTTGCATGATCATTTTGGACTATCAGTTGTGTTCCAGTCTATGGTCCTTCAATGCGTCTTTTGTGTTATATTTATCAGTTGATATCTGGATCATATTATTATAGTTAAAAAAATTAACATCATACAATAGGAAATTTTATATCTAACTTTGACTCACCGAACCCACGTTAAGAACCACTGCTCTAGGAGAATAAGCTTACAAGCTTGGATACTCGAAATCTAGTATACAAAAACATATGAAAAAATTCGACAAGATTGTAAAACAAGACATGTGGACGATTGCGCTTTGGACAAGGGGATAGAGAATTAAAAATCTGTAGAACAGGGATGAATAACTCTTACCTCGCGGGACGCAAGCGGCCCGCTACGCTTTCTCGGGAGGCCCTTTAAATATTTTACATTTTGACTTCAAAAATTCATACAGTGTCCCGCAGTCTCTTTGTACTCTAGGCGTAATCATAATATTTTTCCACATATATATCTTTCGCTGCTTTTTTAATAACCTAGCTTTGCCGATGGGGTCTATTTGGGACTGTAAGTTTTTGATTTTTCTCGAATAATTCTTGTGATATAAATCTTAGATATCACATTTTTTTTATATTTGTCTAAAAAGTTGTCCTTTATTGTACGCATAGGCGAAAAAAATAAAAACAACAATATTCGTTTTTGTAGCCACGCGCGCGATGTTTTTCCTAGCTCGTATCCGCTACGATGTTCCGAGTGCGATTGAAACGTATACTAGTGACACATGTCAGTCTGTCGGCGTCATGTCCTCAGTCTGCGGCGGGACATTGTCGGGTGTGCGTGTCATTTACGCATCATATTAATTAGTAGAAAAATGCAAAACATCGACAAAATTGTATAGATAAGCAAATCATGAATAACTATTTTTATTGAATGAATAATCTATTTTTTTTAAATATAATCAATAACTCAATGACTTGAAATAATTTTCCATTATAAATCCATTATAAATCCGCCGTGGCGGATCGGTTAATGAGTATTTTGATTCTGTATTTTTTATACTAGGTTTTTTTTATTAACAAAGAGATAATTTGAGTGTATCATTCAGAAGATGTTAAACATGGTATCGAAGAATACTTTGCTTCCAAACCTAGTCAATTTTATTCCGATGGCATAAAAAACACAATAAATAGAAAAAGGACGGTTGCTTCTACCAAGCGAGAGTACATTTTATAAATGTTGTGGATTTTTTTTTTACGATTTAACTCTTTCATTTATTATACGCCGCTTTCGACGGGACAACTTAATAATGGATATTCTAAAATTAATATAATAATCTAACGTTTTATATTCACTAGAGTTAACTTTGAGACAATGTGCAGCAGTAATCACAAATTGTTTGCTGATGAGGCTACCTCCGCAATCCCAACCAGTACCATTTCCATCTATTCGTTCCCATCCTAATGATGCCTGTAAAAATCATGAATATAATATATGTGCTTATTACTCCATATAAAGTACCATGCGTTACCCTGGCAGTGAACAGTAATAAAAATAATATTGTCAGATTTTTGTAATTTTCAATAAATACTCAAATTATATATAAATAGTATGCAGTACTATCCATTGATCAATAAAACATACCATATGGGGAAATTCATCAATTTCCACATTAACTCCCCCGACAATTCGAGATGAAAATGAACATTTCCCTTCCTCGCAATAAAAGTTAGATAACTCGATTTCTTTGCTTATTTGTTTCAATCTCTCATTTTCCATAGCATATTCATGACATTCTGTAAGAATTTCATATGTACATGTATTATTGTGTATTAATTTTTTTTTCATAAGATATGACTTACTGCGCTCATGTATGGTATGTATTTCTGCAAAGCGACCAGTGATGTTTAAAGGTTTTGTGAAATTGTTAATATCGAGGCAGCACACCACTGGATCTTGAGATTTAATATGGTTGGTTTAAATAAAGAATGTGATCAAACATTGATATTTTATATTTAAAAAAAATAATACTCACTTTTATTTGATATTAAATGTCCGCATAGTTTGGGATTAAGATCGAGAGTAATCATTTCTGAGGTTCTTCTGCACTTATCTGAAAGTTTGCACAAACCAATCTCTCCATATTTATTTTCACAGTTGTACCTGACTGTAATAAAAATAAAATTGTGATAACCTGGAGAACGTCCGTCACAGTCATGACATCATGGTTGAGACGGAGGTGTCCTCCGGGTGGAAAAGACCCGCCTCAGGGTTATTAGGCCACTTAAATAATAATAATAATACTAAGTCTAATTGTCACAATGTAATTTTTTGTTGCGTTGGTACATTTGTCTCTGATGTATCTTGACATTGATGGCAATATTGGATGCTTATCTTATAGTTGATTTTCGATAAGGCTTTGTTATTTTGGAATCCTTAGCGAATTTTTATTTGAGGAAAAAAACACGTAAGATATGAAAAAAAAATTAACGTAAATAACCGCAGTTTTTACTTCTGTTATTTCAAAAGTTAAATTAATTACAAAATTACTACTAAGATAAGAAAAAGCACCGGTAGAAATATACTCATGATATCTGATATAGATCAGAATTTTTGAAAAGACCAATGTTAAGCTTTTTAATTTTGTTAAATAAATATTTTTGGAGAAAACCGGAAACTTCACATATTTTTTTTATAACACGTACATAAGTATAAATTTAAGTATACCTAAATTTATAAGTTTATTTAAAATAATTAAATCGATAAATTTCTAAAACCTGACGTGTCCAGGTGAAATCCCCAAAGATGAAAACTTTATCTCCATTCGAATATATTAGTATTATATTTTTTAACATACATTGAAAACTATAAATTATAATTTCATATACGTAACATTTATAATGAAAAAAAACAACAGAATTAAAAACATCTATAATATTGTTTTTACTCAGGGATTTAATCATTTTTACTAATTAAAAAATTAAAAAACTCGGTTCATTAGTTTTGCACACTGTCTCGGGGAATGCTGACACGAGTTCATTCAAATGTGTATGACCGTGATTATGGAATAAAATTGTGGTTCACTTTGTTGCAATATTTGCTTATTTCCAGTACTTAAATAAAACGTTTGCTTTAATTGAGTTTTATATTCATAATTTGTATTATGATAACAATTATAAATTATGCATATAATAAGAAATATTCGCAGATAATCGAATATAAATTCTTGGTACAATTTCTTTAGGAACAACGGGTAGAGCCTGGTTATACCCGGTTTGATTTACGACATACGCCTACTTTTAACATGGACATGCCGATGGGGTCTAATAGGAAGTTTTAGATTTTATTGAATATTTTTTAACCTTTACCACTCTGGATGAAAAAAAAATACGAATTTGAAAAAAATATATATATATTTTGGAAAACAGAATTAAAAACATCTATAATATCGTTTTTAATTTGTGATTTAATCATTTTTTACTAATTAAAAATTAAAAAACTCGGTTCATTAGTTTTGGCACACCGTCTGGGAATGCTGACAATGGTTCATTCAAATGTGTATGACCGTGATTATGGAATAAATTGTGGCTCACTTTGTTAAAATATTTTGCTATTTGTACTTTAAATAAAACGCTAGTTTGCTTTTAATTATTGAGTTTTATATTCATAATTTTATTATGATAACAATTATAAATTACGCATATAATAGGAAATATTCGCAGATAATCGAATGTAAATTCTTGGGTACACTTTTAGGAACAACTGGTAAAGGGGTTTATACCTAGGTTGATTTACGACATACGCCTACTTTTAACATGGACATGCCGATGGGGTCTAATAGGAAGTTTTAGATTTTATCGAATATTTTTTAATATAAATTATACATTTGTATAAAATCGTCTAGAAAATAAATAATCGTTGCCCGTAATTGCGAAAAAAAGAATATTCACGAGAAACAAAACGTTTTTTTTTCTTGCATCCGGTGCGATATAATATCTATATATAGGTCTGTAATAGACCCCATTCGAATGACGCAATAATTTTCGGGTCGCCGCAATGGAACGGTTAAAAAAACATTTATACCTGAATTTGCAAACATCTCATTGGCTGAGAATTATCCCACCTGCAATATACCCAAAGTTTAAAAGCCAACGTATTAATAAATAATATATTAATATTTTATTGTTTATTTTTTTGATGGGTTATTATGAATGATGAAAAATGCCAGTCAGCACAATTCTTTTCGTAAAATTATATTAATGAATAACAACAAAAAAATGTCATAAAATAATTTGAAGCTGATGAAAAATCAGTGTGGCTAATTTTAGGAAAAAATATATACCCCTGCTACTAATAACATTATACATACGTCATATGAAATTTAATCATCGAATAAATATTTTTTTTTAACATTATACATCCGGTATGTTTCAAAATGTCCAGTATAACATTGTCCTTCTCTATCCCACCTGTTCTAATTCTTTTAATTGTATGTAGGTTAGAATGAAATTACTTAGCATCGTCACTACTCTTTTGTCCTCCAAGCTAGAATCATAATATTCTCACTTCCATACGCTACAGTTTTTTTACGTAATTTGTAAAAAATTGTATTTGATTTGTAAAAATGTGTAAGTTTTTCAGTCGTAAGCGAGCCGTAATAAGGTATGAATGAATATATATAGCCACTACTAGAATCAGCCAATACATATGAATAGCCCATTTATTTGGCTTATTGGGATTATATGTCATGAAACAATTTTTTTCCCTAAAATGTACAATAGATTCAATAACCACTATTTCTTTTCCAGGAAATAGGTGTTCTTTTTAAATTTTTTTTCCAAATGCTTAATGTAAAAATCAACTTTTATTTTTTTTCATTTTGAAGACTATTAGTCTCCTCAAGTGATTGATATATTGTTTGTTATGTAAATGTAAATATCCGAAAGATTTGAAAAAACGTTCCTTTAAAGATCGTTCTAAAAAAATGGCAAATAAAATACAAATGCAGTCGAAAAAATCTTACAAGTGTGGACGAGGTCTAACTCCCATAATTAAAATCACATCTGAAAAAATGCTTAAATCTGCATATTTATATCTTTCCAAGACTCTATATCGTATTTTTTTTGCTAGGATTGATTTTGCTCTATTTTATCGTTTGCACACACAAAATTCGTTTCATAAACTATTTTACTAATCAATTGTTTGTTGTGAAATAATTAGAATAATCAATAGGTTCCAAACAGGTGGTGGGATATTTGCCCCTACCATTCTATCACCGATAGGTAAATTAATTATTTGTTGAAAAATTATTAGACCAATTTACCAATTTTTTGATGTCGTGGATTTAACAAATTTTGAATCCTCTTCATCTTCCGTTTCCTCGCTAGAGTATACATATTTCCTAATCATAATAATATACATAAATTATAATCATATTTCCTAATCATAGTCAAAAGTATCATTGAATTTGAAAACAAAACTTTCATTATTTTTATTATTTTCCATAGTTTATTTTTTAATTATAAACTCTATTTCACTGATTTTACAGTTTCACTATTTTTATTAAATAATTATAAATGTAACGGAATTAAAAAAATAGTTCCACAATACAACAACTGAATACAGTACTGAAGGCGGCTTCGGACACTTTTCCGATATGAAGAACCCGGGACTGACTGTTCCAAAAACAATGGTATATGAAATATATCGATAAATGCACATATTTGGAGAATTTGCTACGTAATTATAAATATAAATAAAAAAATGGTGGGTTATTCCACATGTTGCAACCCTTTCTATATTTAGAATCACTAATTGTAAAATCTCTACTCCTTGCGCCCTATTGAAATCGACGCGCAAACTTATTCCGTCTTTGGGCCATAACTGCTGGCCTTCAGAGTGGAAAAGGTTAACCTTTATAATTGAAAACTATAAATTATAATTTCATATACGTAACATTTATAATGAAAAAAAACGTTTCAGATATTTTCACTCATCATTTCAACACAACACTACACTTTTGCACAACACAATATTTCAACGGATTTGGATATTTTTATCTATAAGTATTTAAATTAATACTAAAAAACTATATGTTTGATTTCAATTAATATATAATTAATAATATAAATAAAATCATACTATTTGATTTAGATTTCATGTTTTTCTTTATCAATAGTAAAAACATTGCGCCGAAGAAAACTATTGCAATCCATTTCATCATAGTATCGTACAATCTGTTAACATCTTAGACACACTGCACACTCAAAATGAAGATTAATACTTACACATATATGTAAGTATTTTTTTATATATACTAAAGTAGATGTGCATAAATCTTATTAATCGTATTGTGAATTCAATAAACAGACAAACTCGTTTTCCAATGACGATCACACGTACTATAGTAATATATAAGTACTATAGAAATACTATATAAATTATACAGGATGTATAAAAACAGTGTTAGTTATATGTATATATAAAAATAATATAAGAAATACTCATCAATATAATTTGAAAAAAATATAAACTGTATGTATACACTTTACTAAGTTTTCTTTCGCCAAACCTAAGATGATAGATGAATTAATCTGATTAGCCACTAAAAGAAGCTCACTCAAAATTTTCGCGGGTTTATATACATTGTGTAGTTTTTCGACATGAAATTTTACTCTTCATCTAATTATTTTGATATGATTTTCATTACACGTAGTTAGTTAGTTGGATGTTCAATATCGACATTTCATTGATCTTATAATAGGATTTTATAATTTAATATAACGGATTTATTAATGACGGTATATTATCTGTACGTTATTTTCTCTTAATTGTTTTTTTCTTGTTGTTACTTTATATTTCAACTCTTTATTTATATTTGATTTTATGTTTTTATGCATGGTTAATCTGTAATGCCAATCACGCATTGTTTTTTAATGAAATAAATAAAGCAAATATTCTTAGTGAATCAATAGTAAAGTCCTAAAAATTTTAGCGTCGTATTTAGGTGAAAATTCATCGTCGGTGAACGAGGCGCAAACCATTCGACGCAGTTTTTTCTGATTCTAATGATGTATAAAAGTGATATTCGTATTTTTTTTAAATATAGCGCCAAAGCTTTCTTGTGTCTTCTTTTTTTTTTCTATATATGATATATTTAAATAACGCAATGTGGACCATAATATTTTTCTTGAATAATTTAATTATTTAATTTTAAACATATTCGCCTCATACTTGAAATCCTCTAACGAAACACTAGTTGACATTCACTGTTCTATCAAACAAATATAATAGTTAATGTTATACACGGAACTCTGTACCATTCAATTATTCAGTAATTGCGGAAAATGATCATTTAATATATTTCATAATTCTTTGTAAATTCCACTGGATTGCAATATGGTATTTTCGTGTTTACAATGAACGCATAAATAAATACGTTTGAAAGACGAATATAAGGAAAACTTATGAGCGACTGTTTATTTGCAATATTTTCCGAATCGAGTGTTCATTTATATAGCGGAAAATGAGAATAGAGGTGAAAAACTGTTCTTAACTAATTGTTCTTAACTTTTGGAGTAATAATAAATAATTATTGTTTATATAAGTAAATACATTTTACTTCAATTACATTTACAATTTACATCGTAGAATTTTCTTAATCGTTTGTTTTTGTTTTTAATATACATACACAAAATTTATGAATTTTTTTATATGCGGTTTTAAACTGACATGGATTTTTGAACGGCGTTAGATTTTTAAAATCGCGTGAATTTTGAATTGTTTACAGGAGTAGTAGTCAATATGATCTCTATCGCTCACTGGTAGTCGACTCAGCTTTCGTTGTGGGCGATTGGAATTTGTCTGAGGTTGAAGATACTTTTTGTCATTTGAATATTCTAATGTCCCAAAATATTATGTCAGTTTTTGCTATAATCTAAAATGAGAGAACTTTAACAGTTTCTTGAAGTTACTTCATGTTTTATTTCTTGAAATAACCGTGAATTCTAATTTATATTGCCATAGTTGATCCTAGTAGTCTTACCATTTTCCTAATAGTCTAGTTATGAGAGGAAAACTATGGACTAGTGATATTTTATTAATTTATTCATTCATGATATACATAATCAATTAATACTAAAATATTAAATATAACAAAAAAATACAATTTAAATTTATTCAAAATAAATTTTACCTCACTAATTATTAGCGAGATATTTTTCTAAAGCATGCTCATGTGGCCAAACGTAGCTTGATATCCAATTGATGTAATGACTTATTTTTGTGTAGACACCTCCGTGTTTGCTGCCACAGCCGTTTCCGAAAGATGTCACTCCAATAATATCAAACATACCTGGATGATACATATTCATCGTCTGAATAGGACTTCCAGAATCACCCTAAATAAAATAAAAATCGGCGATCAACATTATATCGTACAAATTAAAGCATAAACAATTTACCGTGCAAGAATCTTTGCCACCAAACTCGTATCCAGCGCAGAATTGAGAACCTATAATACCATATGGCAGATTTCTATTTGATGGATAACCAGATTTACATTCACTCTGACTGAGAAAATTTAATGTAACTTTTTGGAGCATATTGGGACGATCTCCGCCTATTAAAACAAAGTGTATTGTTCATTTAAAATGTAAATTAATATTAATAATTATTCCATCACCTAATGCTGTTATCCCCCAACCAATTACGGTTGCATTTCCCACGAGGGTCTTGTTATTCAATATACATGCTGGACGAATTTTTGAATTGAATCTAAAAAGAAATAATAATATATAAAGTTATTTTGTGACTTTTTTAGTAACATGATACAGTAAAGGTTTTAGTCACTCTATTGGTTTCGACAATCGTATCAATGCTATATCGTTATATTTCTTTGGTGCAATATATTCAGGATGATAAATCACAAGTGATATATTAACAACGATTTTTGAACTTCCACCTAGGCGAATTATTGATGGTTCAGTTCTGAAAATACAATTTATTTCATTTTAAATATATTACGATGTTTTAAACATATTTGTACGAACTGTATATTTTCAGGGTCATCGTTATAGAGACAATGTGCAGCCGTCAGGATAAACTCTTCGCTGATAAGGCTTCCTCCACATTTCCATGCAAAGCCACTTCCGTTTACTTTTACCCATCCAATTTCCGCCTGCATGATAATAAAAACTTATGTTGATTTGACAAAAAGAATACACTCAATTCTGTTTTTTGCATAATAGATATTTTCTACTAAAAATCGAGTAAAAAAGCCGTAGAAATTATAAAAAACCGTGGTATTTTAATAAAGAAAAACATTGTGCTATAAAAAATCGTGTAAAAAATGAGAACTTAATAAATAAATTATACAAAATAAAACAGTCAACCCTACTATAGCGCTGAGATAGAGACAATGCACAAAAGAAAAGCACACTATAAAAGACTAGGGATGCATACAAAATTTGGGAATTTTGTAAATTCAACAAAATCATTATTTCAAATATTTTTTCATTCATATATTGTAAATGACCTTGTTCTTTTTTTATTTTTTTCACGCGCGCTTGTTATATTTTTTGGGGATTTTTGACTATTATTTCTTTTCAATTTTTTTCTTTTTATTTAATTTAACCTTAAAAATCTATCAGTTTATAGAAAAGGGCGATCTATAAGGAAACAATGTTGGAGGGTTGACTGTAATATTATCTATGGGGGTTGACTAGATCTATGTTCTAGAATCTAAATAAGCCTTTAATTGTTATTACTGTGCTGTTTTGTTTTTTTTTTTTGTTATTAGATAATCTGTTATTCATTCGTGTTTTTTTATTTCACGAGTTGTTTATACATTTCTTGATATCAATCATACAAATCTGGTGGTACCTGTCGAATTTTAAAGATCATTCAAAGTTGGGTAAAAATTGAGAAAATCCTGTTCCTGGCTCTTAGCAAAGTGATAATCCTCGTGAGTTGAAGCAGCTGTTAATTCATCAATTTTACCGTTTTGTTTACTTTTTTACCCGTCGGTGGTTGACTATTGTGATATAAAATTATGTCTTTTTACACCAATGAACGCTGCGACATACAACGAGCAAAATTGAAAATACATATATAAATATTTGGTTCCTGGGAATCGTGTTACAACAAATAATTCGTGTAAAAATATAGTAATTTTGCTTATTAGTGAACCGTGTTATTTCAAAACTGAGTAAGATAAGAGTTGATAAATATAAAATTAGTAAAACTTTAGAAAAAAATAGGGGGAGGGCAGCAGGGGTCGGATCTCGGGCCTCCCAATAGTAGGGACCCTCATCTTGGCAACTCAATATGTTTATGCCGAATGAAATTTAAAACTAATCATAAGACAAATTAGAACGAGCATATAAAATCAATGATATTTCCTGTGAATTTCACAACTAGTTTTGTATTTTTTTTAGTCATATATTAATACATATACAATGATATATAAACATGTTTAGAAGTATACTCGTCAAATGTGTTTATTTTACTGAGAGATATTAAATACCATTGATTTCATTTTCTTGCTTATTTTAAATTTTGTAGGGACTTATATGCCAATCTCTGAAACTTATTCGTCTTGTAAAAACAGAATTAGTTGTAATGCAATGTCAATAATATGAATAAAATAAAATAAATGTTGTATTACCATATGAGGAAATTCATCTATTCCTGCATTAATTCCCCCAAAAACGTAAGGTACTGCTAATATGAAACAAGTACCATTTTCGCAGAAAAATTTAGATTGTGACATTTCTTCCTGAATAAGTTCCAATCTGTGTTTTTCAGCAGCATATTCTTGACATTCTTAATTGAAATAAAATTATCAAAAATATTTATATATTTTAAGTAATAACAGTGTATGTAATATGTAGATGCCACGTGGAAATTAATTCCTAAACGTAATATTATTATTATAAATTAGATGTCGACACGAAGTTCATGGACTAGGGGTGGTCTTTAGTTTAATCACTTGTAAAGTAATTATTTTCACGAATAAATAAACTAAGCTAAACATAATTTATATTGAAATTGTTCTTATATGGATATTTTAGTTAACTATACTGAGTATGTAAAATTATTTAAATAATCTCAATGGTACAATGAGATCGAGGTCAAATCTATTTGCTATTATGAGTTATATATTTAAAATAAATATTTTATAATACGTATTAACCATTTTTTTAAAATAATATTGTTGGAAATGAAATTTTCTGAACTCTAAAACTCAAATTATCATTTTATTCGATTTTCTAGAAACGTGAAGTTGAAGGGAATTGCTTAGTGTAAAGCTAAATACTCGATTTAATGTAAATTTTTAATGTGTGAATCAGTTTCAAATATTCAAATTAAATAACGTGTCAACCTACTTTTTTTATAAACTTTCATTTCTGGAAAGTTCCAATCGCTTATTGAAGGATTTAATAATACATTTATATCAGTACAGCACACAACTTCACGATTAACTGCAAAAAATAAAAACAAAAAATCTTGAAAAAAGAATCAAAAAATTAATTATCAAAAAAGTGCATTTCTGATAATTAATTTTGTAAATGAAATAAAATATCTGAAATAATATATGTATTCATATTTTGCTCGCTACTACTCCAAGGATATTATAGAATCATGTGCGCCTTGAGTTACATTAATATATTTATCGTCTGGCTATTCTCTGTCAGAGAAAGATCCGGGAAGTAAGGTGTACAATAGAGCATCCGGGCTCAAGAATTATTATATTAGAAGTCTTAGGGCAGAGACTAACCCTAATTAAATTGTCAAAGACAGACTGAAATACACTTATATCGTGTCGTTTTCCTTAGTTATAATTACTAATTTAGTAGTAATGTTTTAACATGAAAATTAAATTAATAGCTGACAAGAAAAAGATAATTACTTACCTCCATTCAAAAGTCCACATTGTGATGCAGGAATACCTTTTGTATTATATAGCTCTTTTGCATTTTTACAATTCTTATAATATTTACACAAACCGTTCTCTCCTTCATTAGTTACACACTCGGCTATTTTAGAAAATAATTAACACTGTTATTATATTATAAAGAATAAAGATATATTATGCAGAAGTGATAAAAATCAACCTGAACAGGAAAATAGAATACTGATTAAAACTGACAGTGATAATGCTAAATGTTTTATAAACATATCTGCAAATTAAAATTTAGTATACATTAGGCTTTATTATTTTTTGATCAGACTGTTATAAAATAATAAAATTAAAACACATGATATAATGCAAAATATTACTCATATGTATAAAAATAGAAAGAGATTACCTTTAGATTGATATCCTGCACCTTCAATAGTTACAAGCTGAGTGCATACTGGCATTGCATGTCGATATTTACGCATAAATGCATGCCGCAAGTAATTAATTTTATATTTATATATGCAATATTTATTTAATAGTATCATTCTTCTGAACAGAGATTTCCAATGTACAGACTTCTCCAAAGCTTGAATTATTTTTATTGTCATAAAATAATCTACAATAATTTTGTTGTGGGAAAATAAAGTCTAATTGTTTTCGAAGCAAGTATATATTTTTCAATCAACTGTGTATTCTCTTCTTGGAGATTTATTATTTATTGCGGATCAGAAATCACTTCTGAGTATATAATAAGAAGACGGTAAAGCAATTAATAGCTTATATACTGTTCTATACTGGGGATATAAAACTAATACATACACGTTTCCCTCGCTTAACATGGTACCCGCATAACACGGTTTATGTTTTGTAGATTTTTTTAAATTTAATCTTTCTTTCTTGACTTACGCATAACTATGCGATTTTTATAAAATTACGGTTATGATACCTCTGTACCTCCGATGTACATGTTAGATTAAAAATTAGTACTCAAGAAAAAGAATATGTATGTACTCGTTTTTTCCATTTAGTTTCTGGTTGACTTCTCTGCTAATCACTCGTTAAACCTTTACAATTTTCATATTCGAAGATTTTTATCATTGGAAAAATTGAGCATTAAAATCACATTTAAAGTATTTTTTAATGTAAAAGCCAAAACTGACTAGAAAAATAATTTCCCGAGAGACAAAAGTCAAAATTTTGAATTGTCACTAAGGTGGACAGAGCACGACAGAAATTGAATGGCGATAAAAAAAAATGGAGATAAAATTCGAGCAAGAATAATCGCGAGATCTTTAATAAGTGCGAAACACACGAATTGCATACGTGATCCGAACATAGTTCGGATCACGTTTGGATTTAGTGATTTTAATAAAGAATATAATCAAAAAGGTTGCTTATAGACAGCTCTACTGTATGAGAAAAGTCTAGAAGACTTTTCATTCTCATTATAATTAATCAAACCAAACAGCCTTAGGTTTGAGGATGGCCTGCTATATCAACTGCGGTTATTAGGTCTTTCACTGATTTCAATAATATAGGTTCTTCAATAAGTTTAAACATAGAGGTATGCAATTATTACTTTGAGATATCCTTTCGATTCTTACCTTCGTTGGGAGTTTATAGAGTACCATGTAACAATTTTAATAAAAATAATTATCATTTATATATTTAATTATTTTTAATATGGGTTGCCGAAATAAATTAATAATCTTAAATTTTTGTTAATGTCTGGTTTTACAAGAACTATATATAACTATTGTACATTATTATATTATATATAGCCTAGAACAGTGGTTGCCAAAATGGTGGTCCACAAGAAAATTTCGGTGGTCCGCAGAGAAATTTGGGTGGGCATTATTTGCATTTTTCTATCCACAGCAAACTAACTATCAAACTAAATGAGACCATGAGAGATGAGAAACTGAAATTATTAGACCATTCTTTCTATAGAAAATGACATATGCAAATCTATCACTTATGATGAAGCAATTAGCGAATATGCCAGGTTCAAATGTAGAAGACAGTTTATCGCAGCGGTTGCCAAAGTAGTGGTCCGTGGTCCACTGTTGGTCCGCATGAAAATGTTGTTGTTCTGCCGAGATATGTGGACATTATTTGCATTTTTTGAACTATCGACCATATAATTTTAAATCTGAGAGACTCCTTCCAGCCGAGATAATCAGCTTTGAATCAAAAATCAAAGATTAAATGCTCATTATTTTTAGGTAATAATTAGGTTTTCGTTTTCCGATTCGACGTTTTTCCCAAATTTATCAGTTTTTCAAAAAACCTTCCTTGGGATGCTAAAATAATATAATAAAGAAAAATTCAGTTTCTACTAGCTCCTGTTGGCTGTAAATGTTAAGACACATGGATGTCATTATAATTAATTTATATTCTAAAAAGTTTATTTATCTAATATTTTTTTTCTAGTGTGGAAAGAACATTTATTAAATAAAAAAATATTAGGGATTACAAAATAAATTCTATCAGCCAAATTTTTCATATTTACTATTTATTATAATTTTAATGTATATTTTAATTAGGGGAGAGATCAAAAACTAAAGTTCGAAATAAGAGTTATATATGTGAAAGAATTTATTTGTACTATTCTTTTAATATCAAGTTTTTAATCAAATGTGTAAAATTATTCATTAAAATTCAATGTATATGTCGTATCAGTAATTTTTGGTGAGTCCGTTTGTGGCTTTTTTTGTATTTGAACTATTTCAGTTTCATTTAAGACGTTCCCATGTTAATATTGCAGAGCTTTTGCCATCTCATTGAAATTTGACGGCTTAGTTCATGTAAAGTTTTCCATCTATTTTCAGATATTACAAACATTAAATATTTTTCAGGGATCGAGGTTGTCAGAGGGGCCTCATTTTTTATAAAAAAAATAAATGTCCTGTACTGTAGGGTTTAGATAATTAAAAGAATAAAGTGAAGAAGCAATACAAATGAAGAATTTGAACTGTTGAATTTAGTCTGGTTTGCGAGGCATTGGTAAAATCCGTTGAATCTAATCAAGAATATTAAAAAAATGTTTTTTTATTTTTAATAAATTTAAAAATGTTATCCTTAAATATGTAAAGAAAAGTTGTTTTTTTTTAATTCTCTCTAAAGTTTTAATATAAAAATATACATAAACGCATTTATTGTACTTATATTTCAAAAATCTCCATTACATTATCACCATACTTTTCCTTCGATCCAATCGATATATGCAGCTACATTAGTGTAAATTGCAGAATTACCACCACAGCCTATTCCCTTTGATGTAATACCAATAACGTAGAAAACACATTGGTTCGTCTCGTCCCTTATTTGAAGTGGTCCTCCAGAATCTCCCTACGAAGTGAAATTATTTAAGGTGTTTTTTTAATATTATAGATAAATACTTTAGCATGATATTATTGATTAGAGTAATAAAATATCGTCACAAAGGCTATTTATACCTGACACGTGTCCTTGCCCGATCCTCTTCCGGCACAAAATTGACCTTCAGTTAAACCATTTGGAATATCATTTTTGTATATTACATTACAAACCGTGTTGCTAACGACATCCAAATTAACCTTCTGCAGTATAATTGAACTAGTTCCTAATAAACAAATTAAAAAAATATATATGTATATTTACAAGCTCGAGGTGGACAGCAGCGCTTTTCAGTATAAAAAATACTGCCGTACAAAAGGCAACCATTGCACTGTTACTCTCATTAAAACCCATGTCCATGATCCTCCATAAGGGGAATTATGCACATGGTCACATTTCTCAGACCCGAGGGAAAGCGGATTAATCATAATTTATCTTATAAAATTGATTCAACAAATTAAGTGCAAACTTCTATGCAAATAATGTGTTTGTTTATTAAATAATTTACCCTGAATTTAGTAACCATTACATACAATGATAATTTTTTTAATTCATTATTTCAAATTTACATTTTTTATTTACTGAAAATATATATTTTTATACCTGATCCGGTCTTTCCCCATCCAGTAGCTATGCACATTGAAGGTAACATATTTTTTTTTGTATACAAGCAGGCAGGTCGAATTCTTTCGGAAATTCTAAAAAAATATAAAATCAGACGATACAAGTTTTTCAATTCGAATTAAACCTTTTTCAAATCAAATTAAACCTTTTAAATATTAACTTAATTTACAAAATTCCTTCATTTAGAGACATTTAAAGAATTTCTTCTGGATTTTCACTAGGCTGAGGATATTCAAGGCGTCATATGGCGCCCAGATAATAGATCCTAATTCAAGTAAACTCCGAACCAATGTATCGTATAGCACTCGTATAACTAAGATGCAATGTATGTAATGAGAATTTCTCAAGACAAGACCCAACATTCTTGAAGATCTATTACAGGGTTGGCCAACGCGTCGACCGTGTATTCATTCCTTGTCGCCCGCCTGTCTAATGCGTCGAAACAAGAACAATCTGTTCGGTTTCATAAGATACAGTGACACTGGTCACACTTTGAGAACCCCTAGATTGGCGGATAACGCAGATTTATTAAACGAGAAAAAACCCGGCATATCCCCATTTTTCATTGAATAGTATAGTTTTTAGTGCATCTTATAAAATTAGCAAAAATGAGAAAAAAAAATGAGAAGAAATGAGTTTTATATTAATAAATTCGATAATTATATTAGGTATAGCGAAAAGAAATGACCGTTTTTTTAGTACAAAGGAAAAAAATATTTACAAAAATATTACAAATGATTTAATTGTTTAAAAAAATTCCATTATTATTTAAAATGTCTCTCCACAATTTAGGCAACTTTTCGATGCCTCTTTTTTTAAAAACCACTGGCTCCTTTGGAAGGATAAAAGGAGCCCTTTCACAAATAATACTAATTTCGACTGATTCTTACTCGCCAGAGACCAAGCGTAAACTGATTTCAAAGAGCACCCTAAGAAAACGGTCATTTCTTTTCGCTATACCTAATATTTATACATACGTGACTTTCCGTAATAATTGAAGCAAAGCAATATCATGTATATTATTTTTCTTTATATAATCCGGATGCAAAATAGATTTACGTATTTGAATTTCTTCTGTAATACCCATTTGAACTGTTTTTTTACTTAAATTGTGTTCACCTAATCGAACCACATGAGGACCATTTGGGGTTATGCAATGGGCTGCTGTCATTACGAATATCTCACTTATGAGAGACCCACCACACCTCCATTGGTACATATTATCTTTTCTATAGCCAAGAACTGCCTGAAAATGGAGTGAAAGCAATACATCAATACCTAATGTCGTTTATGGAGTTAACCATTTACAAATAACATAATACCATGTGCGGAAACTCCCCAGGTGTTGCATCTTTTCCACCAATAATCGTCTTATGAAGACTAACGCATTTGGGAAGTTCGTATACAGTATCACTTTCTCCTGGTATCAAGGATGGGCGTGATATGTTCTTAGAAACCGTGTAGCGATATTCTCTACATTCTAAAACATACAAATCATTTATGAATTATTTGGTTTTTTTTTTATATTCAAGCATTTTTGTGGATGCCTGTTTTTAATTTAATTAAATACGATGAACAAATAAAATACGGTTATTTATCACGATATGACCTAAAATTTATTTTTGTTAATTTTAATTAATTAATTTGCTCAAATACTTTTTTCATTAATTGATTCTTTCTTCGACACCATGGCTTGGTAACCGGTGGATTTAATTTTTGTGGAATCCATTCTGCAGCATATTATGTTTCCGCTGTCACCTTCAATATTAAATACATTTGGTTCATTCATAGGTTGAAATTGTTAACATTAAGAATAAACCACAATATTCACTACCGCAATATTTTATGTTGCTCTCATAAAACGAATAGTTATTTAAGTAGTCCTGGCATTTTTCATATTCGCTGCAAACAGCACGATAATTTCCAAGATAGCAATTATCTCCCTCTGGTATTTGTGAATGAGTAATTAATGAACAATATTTTTACCATATATAATTTTTAAACTTACCTTTGTTTTGCGAATTTATCGTATTAAAAACCATAAAATTTAACCATATATATATTAACTTTTTGCTTTGTTTGTTCATGATAATTAATCAATCAATTAATCTGAAAAAATATATACTAACTTTCATAACATTGCACTAAATTGAATTCGATTTTTATTCAATTTAAATTTGCTTTTAATTTTTTTTATATAGTATAAATTAATAATTAATAAATTTGTTTATTAAATACGTGTAGTACATTTACTTTGTTAAAGATTATCGACGTCTTATTGTTGATACAACTAATTTTGAAATGATACTGCCATCTGATATAATAATTTTGTACGTTTATAAAACTATTTTCGTTGGAGTTAAAAGGCATTTGAAGGAAAACAACTTGCGAATAAGGAAAATAATTTGCATATATTGACAGGTTTTATTAGGCATATATAGGATTGCATACATTGTTTGATGAGATCAAACACGCTGAACTCGTATTTAAATCGTATAGTTTTGACTTGTTTATATTCTTGTGAAAATAAATAATTATTATAATAATGTCAGATATGCACATACATTAAGTTTTCCGGACGAAAACAATATGTAAACTGTTATGTATATTTAGATGGTTGCAACATTATTTAGGTGAAAATAATCTAAAAAAAGAAGCAATAAATAATACCTTTTGAAATATCTCAAACACATATCTACTCAATTTTATTCTGATGAAAATTTATCAAACTATGAATAAAATTATGCATTTAATATTAATATACTAAATGCATAATTTTAAATCTCGTGGACCACCAATAGCATTTTTTAGTTTTAAATATATTCAGAAAAAAGTCATTGAAGAATTTATAAAATACACCTAGTTAATAAAAATAAAACTATTAATTGTAACCAAATTATGAAAGCTTTATTAATTAACAAAAATGGTA
This sequence comes from Philopotamus ludificatus, assembly GCA_022495035.1. Lineage (NCBI taxonomy): Eukaryota > Metazoa > Arthropoda > Insecta > Trichoptera > Philopotamidae > Philopotamus > Philopotamus ludificatus. Next base: position 63,609 of record JAGXCT010034354.1, read on the forward strand.
AAAAAAACAATATTAAATTGATTGAAAAAGATATTTAAATATATTAAATTGTTAGCATTATACATTGCTAGTATGATGGATGTTCCGGTTTGCTTGAAATAAAATTATGGATATTTGGATCCAATGATGCTACTGCAAGACTGCATTTATTTTAAGCCGAGAAATTTGATTGCCTGATTTTTTATTAAGGTTTTGCTTGCAAATGTAAAAAAAGTTAAAATGTTGATGTTTGATAGAGAATATCTATAAAACTAGGTTTGTTTAACATATTCGCGGTTAACAAAGCGCGATAGTTTTAAAATTGAGTAAAAATAAAAAAAAACAATATTTTTAATAATTGTGATTAGTTTTGTCAGATTTCACTAGTAGGCCAGAATAATATCAAGAGTTCAAATTCTAAATTTGTATTGCTTCTTTTCTTTCTTTATTTTTTCCAGACATTAAAGTCCCTCAGGATCTCAATGTCTGAAAAATATATGTTTTTAATTTCTAAAAATAGATGGCATCTTTTAGAGCCCACACACCTCTGAACTCATATTTAATTCGGAACATCATTAAATTCAGAACGCCCTAAATGAAACCGAAATAGTTTGATAATTCTTTGTATTAAAATAATAAAAAATATAAATTGAATTAATATGATACGACATACAAAGTTGATCAAAAGCTCCCCCGCCCCCTATTTCAAATTCTCTATTTAAAAAAATAAATATAAAACCTTGACTGATAGAATTTATTTTATAATCCCTAATATTTTTTAATTTAATAAATGTTCTTTCCACACTAGCAATAGTATTGACTAAGTTTTTAAAATACTAGAAAATAATTATATGTCATTCAGAAATCTTATTTATAAGATAAATAAATATTTTACAATACAAATAAATTATAATGAAATCCATATGTCCTATCTTTTATAGCCAACGGTAGTAAGACCGTGGAAAAAAATCAATGGGTATAACAACACGGTCTGTCGGAACAGTAAGTGAATATGATTCGAAATATGACCGCTTGGGCAAACGTGTTTAAATATTTTTAATTAATAAAATTAACAAATAATATTTAAATATTTTTTTCAATTTGAGCGCTTCGAGGCCTCCTGATTTTAGATGATCTAAGGCGCGCGCCAACTGCGCCAAAGGGTAAATCCGCCACTGGTTATTCTTGAGTTGTTCTTAAGGGGGAGGCAACTGCAACAACGACAAGCACGCGAAGAATTACAAAGTGAAATCCATACAAAATTATCATCATCATTGACAACTGTTAAAGTAGCATACGAATAAAATTAAGTGGAGGAAGTCGTTTCGACGGTATTTCACATAGAGATGATTTTCAGGTTAGAGATGAGCCAGCTCAAGTGAAACATTCTACTGATTTTATAGGATTGAATTATGAAATAATTAAAATAGTACATTTTTTCATTTACTATGCATTTTATTATCTATTTCGTTTTTACAAAATTATTATCATCGATGTGTGTCTTGTGAGCATCATTGATGGCGTCTGCATGCTGCTGACAGCTTGGTGATCCCAGAAGAGGAGACCAATCCCAGTATTCTGAATTATTGACAATTTTATTTCCGATGGCTGTTCAACTAGGTTGTTTGATGAACAGAGATGGGTAAGCTCGGTCCCGGCTGACATGACTAACAGGATTGGCCTACATCGAGCTAAAGCATGAACCATATATATCCTGAAGTCTTTCAAGATATATGTGGAAATATTGAAATTATGGAGTAGTAGTAGAGTAACTCCTTCGTTAAGTTTCCTGCTCTAAAGACCTAGTGAGTTCTATAGTTTCAAGTTCGAGGATTCATTATCCGAAAGAATTAAAATTTAACATAAAGCGGATCTAAACTATGGAATAATTTTCTAATATGTTTTTAAATTGTATATCTTATTTTATTCGTTAGGCCAAACTGTTTTTTCTATCCAGTCGATAAAGCTATTTATTCTAGTGTAAACCCCACCGCTGTTAGATGTCGCGCATGAAAATCGTGGACCGAATGATGTCAATCCTATTATATGAAATATGCAAGGATTAGATTCGGATTGTATTTGGAGAGGTCCACCAGAATCACCCTGTAATAAAGAAAAATCATTACAAACATTATTTATATGTAATGTTAGCAAACAATATTTTATTATACGCCATTATTAAATAATAAAATTATGAGGCAAAACTAAATGCTGTTTGAATAAATAATTGGGTATCTCACATCGCAAGTATCTTTTCCACCTTCCTGGACTCCTGCACAAAATTGGCTGTCAATTATACCTTTAGAAAGCCCATTTCTGTTTCTGCTGAAAATCTGAGAACACCTTTCCTTGGGCATAATATTCAACTTCACTAATAATAATATATTTGAGTCGCCATTTTCTAAAAGAAAATTTACAAATAACAATCTAAAGTAAAAAGATGTCCTTTTTAATTAATATTTAAATATTATTATACCAGTACGTCCCCATCCTGTTGCTATTGCACTTTTTTCGTCTATTTTAGATTTAGTCCACAGACAGGCAGGTCTGACAAATGATCCTAGTCTAAAAAACATCATTTATGGAGCCATTTTAAATGGTAAATAATATAAATAAACAAAACATTACTAATTTACTAAAATTAGTATTAGCTGTATTTAATTATAGAATCTGATTAATTAGTTGTCTATAAAAAAAACATTGATTGTTAAATACGTATGCACATACTTAGCTGACTCAGCTAGCTCCAACAGTGCTATATCAAAATATTTTATTTGATATACATAATTAGGATGTGGGATTGTCTTTTTAATATTTATTTGTTGGGAATTCTTTTGACTTAATGCTGAAGATAAATCGATATCTCCCAAACGAACAACGACCGGCTCCTTGTCACTAAAAAATATAAAAATACAGTATCATCAAATGTACAAAAAATAAATAGACGATGGACACAGACTTCGTATATTCTCCTTCCACGTATTGGCAATGAGCAGCTGTTAGTACAAATTTCTCGCTGATCAATGTTCCACCACACTTCCAATCATACCCTCTTCCACCAGTTAGCTCCCACCCGATTGCTGCCTGTACAAACAATGAGGATTGATTTAGATGCAGAATTAAATATAAAAGTTTATGAAAACGTTAAACTGTGTAAATTACCATATGAGGATATTCTCCGGGATCAACTGCCAATCCGCCAAATATCAGTTTTCTGGCAACATGTGGGCAATTTGGAACCCTATTTTTAATCGGCTTTGAATTAAGTAATAACGTTATGCTCGTCGTTTCTGTCGTTACTGGTTTAGTGTAGATTTCACATTCTACATGGAATAAAAGACAATTAAAAGTTTGTAATCCATTTTTTTCTAACATAAATAATATCTTACTCACTTCTCTCACTAACTCTAATATTAGATGGTTGAATAGTATTGTATGTATTGGTAACACGGGGTGAGATGCGAGGAGGGGGATTGTTTTGAAATTTACCAGTGTCACAGCATACAATCAATATAATACCTTTAATTAATATAAACATTACACATTATTTATTTATTAGACAAAAATTATCATTAGTAAAAAAAATATATAATAACTATAACAAAAATATATTCCATGTCAATTTCTCGTCAAATGAATTACACCAACCTTGTCTAGAAATTATGACATTCTTAACCCTTTGAAGAGTATCGCCGTACATGTACGGCCACACCCGATGGCGCTTTATGTTTAATGCCACGCTTATAATTTTGAACAAAATGTTATAATTTTTTGCACCAATTTATATACAATAAATGGATTTACCAATAATATGTAAATGTAATTTCATTGATATTATTTTTTTTAGCAGTGAAAAAAATATCTAAATAATATAT
>JAGXCT010034355.1:0-31756 GCA_022495035.1 Philopotamus ludificatus
GTATTTTTTTTCCACATTCAGCACACCCAAAATCAATACCACCGTACGCCACTGCTCCCTACAAACTCACCCCGTCCTTCAAGTCCAAGGCCGTAGTAGCAACGAGGAAACTTGTTCGGATGGAAGTAATGTCACACCCTGTGCTAGACTATCGCTAAGTCATGCAATGTGCACCAGGATTATTTGTTGCCAACTATAGTTGCTCTTGGTGTCCTCCGAAAGGACAGAGGAACTCCAATGAATGCTATGAATGAAACTACAGTGTTTATATGCCAACGAACCTATGATAACAATGGATCAGACATACATGGTCAATTTACATTCCATCCATCAGCTCCATTAGATGTGTTTCAGCCGTAGCGCGCCGACAGTATTCGGAGCCTGTGTGCAGAACTACAATTAGTCCCTCTGTATGTCTGGTGTGCTTTAAGAGAGAATTTAGGATTAATTTCAATAAAATATTATTTTTTTATTTTTAAATGTCCCTATTGGTGCCCTAATTATCTGGCGCCCGTGTGCGCCTCACAATCTGGCTATATGCACGGTACGCCCCTGACATGTTGCCAAAAATAGCTTTGTGACTACTATAAACTTGTAGTCACAAAGTGGCGCTCGTGTGCGGTTCCATTTTAATTGAAAACTGGTGGCGTATATGAATAGTTTGGAACAAGTTTGCTACTCGAGTTGCAAATCAATCGATCCGTGTGCTTGCAATTGCTTATTAATTGCAAAAAAACCGACACAATTTTGTTGCTACGTTCGCGGACAGTCTTGCATATGCACTCTTTTTTTTGATTACGCGTGGGACCCGAGTGCATTTGGCAGATTTTCATCCACAGTTATCCACGTCACCAAGGAGTTTGTGTGCAAGTTAGAACTTGTCTCAACCCAATACGGGCCCTTATATTATCCGAGTGATTTTTTAACAACTTATTGTGAAACGTTCAAGAATTACTCCTCTATTTTTTGTTTTTAATTTTGCCCTCTCGGCGAAAATGTGGCGCCTGTGTGCGCCGCACAATCTGGCCATATGGACGGCACGCTCCCGGTTTCAGACATTTATCTTATCATTTATTAATATTTCACTCACGACGCAAAGGACATGAATAATTTGCAGGGAGAAGAAAATATCTCTTAGAAGGTTTGATCAAATATGTCCAATTTTGAATATCGTGGACTGTAAGATCAATGCAATTGTCTCGTTATTTTTGTTGTGTTGATACACTTGTCCCTGACGTATATTGACATTCGTAATCGTATTGGATGCTGACTTTATTATTGCCAATCGAAAATATAACATGTGACAATTTTTTCAATAGCGGAAAGATTTTTTTACCAAGTTTTCCGATTCCCGAAGATGAAAAAAAAATGAAAGGACGATGTTATGTCGACATCGAGGGGATAAAGATGACATACTGAATATTGAGAGTTCCAGAAATGCTTTAAATATTGGAAAATAGGACTCCTTTAAAGTGGGCAGAATTAATATTGATAGCAAAAAAAATGAGAAAAACGTTTTTTTTCTAAAATTATCAATTATTCATTTTTTTAAAAGAACACGGCGTATCAAAGTATTGAGATCATTGTCCACAAAACTATAAGGTCATTCAAGGACCATATATTGCAATGAACAAGTCATTTAAAGACTATTTGGCTATGTAAATCTATGCCTATATTAAAAAATAAAATGCACAGAAACTTTGTGAAGCCTTAATAGATCATGACTTGGGTGATTAATCTATGGGATAAAATCTATGACAGGTGTGTTGCTAATGCACTATGAGTAGGCTACATGGAAAATAACTACTCATTTAAATAGAGCTTGTCTATTGAACACGAAAGATTTGGACCAATGACTCAACAACAACTGAAATTGCAGGAAATTCGGAATTAAATTTCCCTGATGTTCCAGAACTAGAAAACATGATCAAAGTTGAATAACCTCAATTTTATCATGGTAATTAATCCATGATTATTATCAAGGCGAATGTATGTATTTAAAAAAATATGGAAAATCATCCAAAATACCTAAAAAAAGATTTTCCTCAAGTGAATTAATCAAAGAAAATTTATACAGCATCCCAGCGCTGAAATATCACGTTTCCAATAATTATCCGAAAATATTCAGAGCCATTATCTTTGCTTTAAAAATATTTATATAAAAGAATATTGAACATATAATTAAAAAAAATTAGATATACCCGATATTTTTGCACGGTAGATGCAAAAAAAAACCTATTTTCCAAAAATATATAGAGCTTTGATTTTAATTACCACAGTTTTCGATAAAATTTAATATAAATAATATATTCATTAGATGCAAAAAAATATACGCATTCGTTTATATAAATTGATGAAGTTTCAGACCCAAAAATTTATATAAAAAATAATTAATGCGAATCTTAATTAAAATGACATTGCAAAAAAATGAAATTATTAAGATTATAATTATTTAACATCATAAAAAAATATAATTATAAATAAATATAAATTATATGATTGCCAATAAAATAAATAAATAATATCCATAGAGAAATTAGCATTCAAGAAAAATACTAATAGTTACATATTTTTTATAATATCATCTCGAAAAATAAACGTTGCCAAATATATTACATTTTGTTCATTCCTTGATACGACACGTTATCAACTCTTATCAATATAATCGTATCTCTCCATTAGTATTGTCTAATGTTTACATTATTTTATTTCTATACGAATGTAATTGTCTGATGATAATATATAAAAAAAAAATACTCAACTAGTGGCGATCAAATGTCTGATCTAAAAATATATACCGAATCAGCTGAGAAAATATTATGTATATGATTCGGTCTACGACACTGGCAGCACATATGGTCCCGTCTTATGTTGATCAGCATGTGTATCGTCATTAATGGGATTCAGTAAGCAGACTTGTATCATATTTTATGTGTGTAGAAAAGGAATTATATGAGTAAACACATGATGTTCTGTATCAAATTGTATACAACGAATGAATCATATTAAAATATAATATTTCACTGAGTTATATCTATTATATTAATAAAACAGTATGTTAAATTTAAAGGTAAATCGTTGTAATAAAATTCATGAGATGTATCAGAAATAGAAATGTGTAATGTGATGTGAAATAATTGAAAATCAATGCCAAGGTTTAAAATTAAATCTATATTTTATATTACAAGTATTAGAAATAGATGAAATATTTCTGAAAACGTTTAAATGACAATTGAAATAATGAATCAAATCGATTTATTGGCTAACGATCGTATTCGTTGAAGAAAAAATTGAGGTTTTCATTGATTACAAGGATGTGCGGATGACGGTTAGGCGGAGAGCAGTGTAACCGTCACCGGTTGTCAGTTGAAATGTCAAATGAGTGTCAAACCTGTGACAGCTGACAGATGCGTCTGAGGAGACAGCTGGGGGGCAGGGACAGCTAGGGCTGCGATGACAGCAACGAGAGCGCGCGAATCGCGAGCCGTCACCAACGAGCTCCCACGGACGACTGAGCCTGCGATCGAAAGTGTATGCTCGTCAGACGGGCGCGTTACGGCCAAATTGTACAATTTCGACGAAAACCACGGAACAAAACTCGCCCACCGATTACAAAATAAACAATAACTTATATTCGTTTTAATACATATTTTATAATGCACATATTATAAATCAATAATAAATTTTAGTGAAACATCATAAAAGAGATAAACGTCAAATAGATTAGTGAACAAAATCACAAATTAGTTGAGTAATATTGTTTATAATCAGCTTAATGCTGCGTTATTTATTAAATTAAAAAAAAATCGTGTTATTTATTTGACTACGATGGATGCATGACATGACAAAAAGATTTCAAAGCGCCATTCACATTAATATACCCCCCAGTGTCAAACCTGAATTGAAATCAATATTTTTTTATAATTATTCATTCAACGAAGGATAGATGGCATTAAATTAATTATTTCCAACGCGCCAAGCTACCAACATAAATGTTTTTATAAAACATCTCTTTATTTACATAGCTTAGCTCAGTCGCAGTTAACTCACATCATCAAAATAATATGTATATTACAATGGTTTTTAATTTATGATGTAGTATCGCGGTTATTATAAGCATAATATATATCCAGTTCGATTCGTGATTAAGTCTGATTAATTTGTAGACATTTCCAGAAAACGAGGGATTTAAGAGGCGAGTTGTTATCTAAATATTTTAATTCCAACTAAATAAGCTCGGATTTAAACTACAAGATAAACGAATGAAATATAAATGAGGCAAAATATTCGCGGAATTTTTTCAATTTCCTTAAAAAAAATTGTTTTTTTAAATATATATGTTGCAATTGAACTTTCGCCCTGCCTCAAAAATTCTGATTATTTTTTCATCATATCATACTTATACTCAAACTACGAATTATGTTAAAAATATCTTCCAGATTTAACAAGTAATTTAAAATAATCTGCGTGGCAATACTTAAATTTCAATAAAAAAATATTTATACTTTATAAATAGAAAGATTTTTATGAAAAATTGTGCAATTATTGAATTGTAATTATCTATGGTGCATTTTCTATGTTAATTTTCAATTATAGTCAATTTTTCGATGCATATTGTAGTCTTATCTGGACGTAATCGCGGCGCTTTGGGCCCGATCGAAATTAAAAAGTATCGTCGGTAGTTGGCCGTGTGCGCGGCTGCCCAGGCCGTGGCAGTCGCAGCTGAGGCCGGCGGGCCGCGGCATGGACCGCCACCAGGTGCTCAGCGGCGCCTGCAACGCCGGCGACACTTGCTTCGCCGTGGGCTCCGTCGAGGGCGTGCCCTTCACGGTGCGTTACGTAACCTGCTCGATCGATACTGCAAACGTCAAAGCGACATTTACATTAAATTTCTATTGATTATTCTCGCCTATTGTTATTATTTCATTATGAGTCAAAATAACAATGCGAACGAGCACAAGTTGACAATCGGTCGTCTTAAATTCGCAATAATGAATATATTTATTATTTTCCATATGTAAAATATTTCGTCATGTCAAAAAAACACAATTGTCATATTTTCATATACGTTCATTAATTTCCAATTACTATTTAACAGTGTTAATTATAATTTAATATAAATATGTAGGTCAATTTTATTTAACCATGACAATGGAGCATTGGGATTACAGCATATTAAAAACGCCCCTCAACTATATTAAGTCATAAGAACTGTCAACCCCATGTCCAGCCTGCGTCATATTAGAATTCTTTGAAAGGATATTCGTTCCAGCAAGCTGTTCAGTTTTTTTCCATATTTTTGATTACATATTAGTCACATCCAAATTTTTCAGAAATGGCCACATTGTCATCCAAATACTATTGATAAACTGATGAATCTAATCTTTATTTGTTAAATTCTACGAGTGACTGACGTCAAAATTTAGTCGTTTTTTATGTTTTAATGTATTTACGCATATTGTTTATTTACACTGGCGTAATAAAGCTTTATAAACACGTATCGGAACTTCAAAGATAACATTATGTCTGGACATTATCTGCTTCATAATCTTTAATCACATAAATAGACGAATACAATATGCTTCCAAAACGATGGAAACTTATAGCCGCGAAGATATATGTGAAAATGTTGCACGTCAAAGCTGATAAGCAAATTTTATTTTTATGTAATGCCTAATCTATAACCGTATTCGCGAGTGGAAAACTATAAATTTATCATATATAATAAAATTCACACGTACGATTATGCAACGTTTCAAAATGTAGCCCGTCTTTTGTAATGTTAATAAGTCATACGCGAACGCGGCCCTGAAATAATCGCTTCTCGTCCGTATTTTCTGCTATATCTGAATATATAAATAATTTTCTGCTAAATTGGACAATATATTCGTATGTCGTCTACGTTCGGTTCTCCCAGTATGTGGCCCGAACTGAATTTGCATGATTTTTCTCGCATTCCAACGAGTCGGATAATTTTACACCCGCTCAAACGGCGATTGTTTTTCCTGGCTCGTCGTCCATCGTTTGCGAAAATTCATCATTTTCTTTTGCACATTGACGCAACTCGTCATACGTACATTGACAATATTTGTTTTCTAGTTTACATTGTCGTAATTATGACACCGTTGACGTGTTAAACGAATCAATTAAATTTTACTATACAATAACCGTCGATTTTAATATTATTTAAAGAAAATCAATATAATTTTTCTCTATTTTAATATAATTAATGAACGTGTTTTTCTTCTGCATGTTTGTTTCTCTACGTTTATTTCTTATCTAGTTTTTCATGTCGAGTACAGCCTTCGCGTTTAAATACAAATTTACATTAGAATCATATGAAACGATTTATATCTTCGCGATTTCGACTAATTAAATATTATAATTTTGCTTAAAAAAAATGTTCCGATCATTAGAATTAGTCGACGATGCATTATCATAAATTTACACAGAGCGAGACTATCTTTATCTTGTTCTTTGAACACACACAAATGACTGTGTGTTTATTTTGAGTGCGAGATTACATTTATTTAACTGTTAAATTAAAATTGCATTAATTTTTCGTTTGCAAATAAAAATGATATCGTATTTGGATGAAAAACCGTTATCAATCAATCAATCAGAGATACAAAAAGGAGATTTGCAACTGATATTTATTACGCCTATACGAGGTCACATGTAAATTCAAATCAATTGAAATACATTATCATTCAGATCATGTGCAAAACTCGTCTCAATTGACTGATATGTGATTTTTTTTATATAAACGATACGAACTGCAATTATTTATAAGCGCATAATTCTATTTATAGGCGTACGCTGCAGGATGCAATATAGTTATACTTGCATCCAACTTTGAACGAGTTCAGATCATCCCGGGCGCCGTTCACAATTATGTCAGAATCACCTCGTTGGATTGTAGCACGGACACGGGAAAGATTGCCGCCGCTTACGATAGCGACGTATGTATATTTGAACCCACTCCGTTGATTCATACGAATTATACGCACGTAAGTATTATTTTTATCCGAATATATATTAATTTGATTATTTTTTATATTTTCTATACATGTATTTTAGGGCTTGGAATATAAATGGGTTCAAACGGGACGTCTAAGTGCGGCGGGGCCATTGACGGCTATATCCTGGAATCTAGAAGGAACTCGTCTCCTTACTGGAGGAGCGCTATTACAACTTTGGCATCAACCAAATGCACATGAAGAAGAACAAAGTATGTAGTCGACCACACTAGACTCATTTCTAAATTAGATATTTTTGTATTTCTGTCGACGTCGTGTGTATTACAAATGATTTATTTGTTTAAATTATTTCCATTATTATTTATAATGTCTCTCCACAATTTGGGCAACTTTTCCATGCCTTTTTTTATAAAAATCTGGTTTCGTTGATTTAAAAAAGGCATCTAGTTGATTTCGGACTCTTGTTTTCTATATTAAAATTGTTACGATTGTAATCTGATGGAGCAATATCAGCATAGTATGGAGGATGAGGCAATAGTTCCAAGTTAAGGTCTCACGTTATCATGTTATAAAATGTGCCGTTGATTATTTACTAACATTGACCGTTTTTTATCAATTCTGTCTTTAATCTGTTTAATTGCGAACAGTATACCTTTCCTGTGACTGTTTTGCTAGGTTTTAGTAATTCATAATGAATCACTCCCGAAATATCCCACCAGACACACAAAAGAATTTTTTTTAACGTCATATCAGACCGAGGTGTTGAAATCGGTGCTTCCTCTGGAGACTCCTTGTCTATGTTTCTTTCCCAACAGTTTTTAGGTGGTCTTTTACAGTTGATCAGGGACAGCCGATGTCTTAAGATAATTCTTTGATTGTTTTTCGAGGATCGGATTCCATTAGTGATTTCAGCACTTGATCATTGATTTTTTGCGGCGTTCCCGATTTTGGTTTATTTTCTAGATTTCTTCGTCCCCATTTTTAAATTGCTTAAACCATCGTCAACACTTCCGAATCGTTCTTCAAAATAGAAGCATAAGTTTCGCAAATGCTTTCGGTGGCTTTTTTGCCTTTCAATCCTTTGTCAAATAAAAACAATAACACACCGTAACTGCATCTCTTGGATCTCTGGCCATGGCATTTTTTATATGGGTGAAAATAAAAAAAAGTATTGAAATCGGGAAGGGATAAAAGGAGCTTTAAATAATACTAATTTCGACGTACTTACTCACCGGGAACTGATTTCAAAGAGTGCCATAAGAAAACGGTAATTTCTTTTCTCTTTACCTAATAATAGATCCCTTGTGTTGTGCGAGTTGCCTTATGGGCCAACGAGCTCGTTCACGTGTGCTTCCGGCATATGTGAGGACACATGCTCTCGGAAACTCTCGGGTATTAGTATCAGTCTACTAAACCACTAGGCTAATTATGTAGATATTTTCTAAGTAAAGTATCGCCATTTCGTTGATCTCTTATTTGAGATTTTATAATTTCTTATGTGTGGGACATATGGTGAACCAGGTCTTCACGATCAATCAGATGATCAATGTATCCATAGAGCATCCATACACGACAGCATCCATAGAGAAAGATTATGGAGTGCCATTAACGAACTTGGCCTCCCTAGAACGGTTGGGGGTTTGTTACAGCCGTTTGCAGTTTCCAGGGGAATGAGACAGGGAGGCTATATCCCCAATACTATTTAATTTAGCCTTTGAGGCTGCAATGAGAGCAGTCCATCGAGCTTGAGATGCCGATCCTCGTAGGGATGCGGTACTACTGGCATGTGGTGACAATGTTGATATTGCCAGTCGCAGTTAAATGAGGTTGCCGAGTCGCTCGGTGCTTTCACGTTAGCGGCTTCTAAGCTTGGTCTGGAGATAAATTGGTCTAAGGCCAAATATATGATTTTTCGCGATCAGGCAGAGATGGAACCTTGGTGGAAAAAGGTTGCTCTTGAAGTGAAGTATAAAAAACTATCATTCGCTCAATGATAAACTATGCGTGCAGGTTATGGTCTCTGGCAAGTCGGGATCTGCATCGTTTTGATCGGTTCTAGAGAAAAGTCATAAGACGGATCTTCAGACCGCCCCCCGGATGAGGCTAGTCTCGGAAATAGAAACATGCGATCCAATAAAGAGGTCATGGTCATGTATAGGGATATACCATTGTGCAATTCCAATGCAACGTTAGGCAGGGCATGTAGCCTGACTACGTTGGAAAGACAGGGTCGAGGCGGACACGTCTCTGATGGGGCTACGGCGATGGATGGAGGAGGCCCCGAGGTCGGCAGAGATGGCATAATGCCCTTAGGGTGGCAGGGACTCATTTTGGGTCTTTAAATAAATAAATAAATTTAATGCATTGTTGTATACAGGACGTTAATGTTTTAAATATGATGTACTTGAGCTATTTTTATTTTGCAGCTAATACCGGTGTTACATTCGAAATTGGCGGAGGTGACAATGGAAAAACCGAAGAAGAAGATTCGGTATATAATATATTTAATCAATGTGATTCGAAAAAAAGGTGTTCGGATTTTAATTCAATACTGTATTTATTTTTACTGTATATATTTAGAGTTGGACATGCGTCTGGCGTTGTCATACAGCAACTCCAGCGTATCATTTGGCATTCTCTCCCGACGGTACTCTCTTTGCGACATCAGGAAAGAATGATAGACTCGTTAAAATATGGTATCAAAACAAAGGTATATCGTCAAAAATATTTTTTTATACATTTGCGAAGTCAAACATTGATTGTCCTCAAAAACCTGTTAATATAATTATTAATGAGATTATAATCTGATTTACAGTACGTTTCTCTTCAAAAGGCAATGACCATCATTCCAATCAGATGGATCTCAACTATGGTTTTATATATATCGCCCATCCGAGGGCTCTCACTCACTTGTCGTGGAGAAAAACCAGCAAATATATGCCCAAGTATGAAAAGGCGATATTTAATTGAATTCATTCCATGAGGACAATTGAATAATATTATTAATTCACAGAGGGAGTGTTGGAAATATGCTGGTGACATCGTGCTTGGATAATATCTGTCGAGTTTGGGCGGAGACTCTACCTCCGGAAGAGGGATGGGGTCCCGGAGGAAGTAGATTGCAAAATCACACGGGAAGGAATCGAGCACATAGACACAAACACCGATTTATGCAGAGGCTCAAGCATATGAAGTAATTTTCTTTTTTAATTATAAAAATTCTATTTAAATTATGATAATGATTTATATTTTTTTACAGAACATGTTTCCATATTCGTCGAACAGCTCAATCTTCTAAAGAGAGTAAAACGCCGATTCCCACATTGCCTTCCACGTATAGCGTACACGATTTTCATAACAATTATCATTCCAACGCTCCATCGGCAGGTTCGTATTCGATACATTTTTTATTAATTGATGTGATATTTAAATTTATGATTGATTTTCAGGATTACATTTTCATTTAGCGGCATCGATCAATGCCGAAACGGATATACCGCTTGTTCCTTCTATGAGAGCAACTAATCCGAGCAGTCAGGTCCCAAGACCTCATTTTATTTTACATTGGTTGCATAATAAAGAGATGCATTTCACTCTACAAGCCGAAACGTTGCTACACGATCTGACAAAAAAGGTGTGATATAATCAAAAATGAATAATTACTTATAAATATTTACTCAATGCTAATTTTGTATCAATTTAGATTTTAGAAAAAGAAGAAGCCGATGAAAAAACCGGCGATAAAGAGAATCAAAATAATATGCATCATCTCGAAGATGAAATGAGTAAGATATTCATATTGTCGTTATATATGTCGTAATAAAATGATTTAATCCGTATAGGGATATATATACATACAGTAAATTGATCATAAAATATTCGGATTTTATCTTTCAGAGCGTAAATCTGGAAAAATTAACAAGTCTTGTTCGCAAGACGAAAGCAACAGCGACGAACAACCTCCTACAGGTTCTTTGATTGAAAAATAATATTGGATGTGCACTGACGTGCTCTGATTATACTGTTTAGACTTTGTTTTGATTTTACGTTGTTCAAATAATACGTGTGCACAAATGATACACAAAATGAGTTATGCATGTATTTAGGTTTATGCACAGATAGCGTAGGATTAAATGCACAAATAATCACTCACGTAGGTTTCTTGTGTATGTGTATAGTTTACGGCTATGTTCTCTGTATTATACGATGGAATACATATCTCTCTTCTTACAATAACACAAACATACACGAAGAAAAAGAAATATTACGTATCCGATTCTATGGGAAACCGAACGATTTATTCAGATTTATTCACTGACAGTAACATGATCCACGCGATTATGTTTTCTCTATTGTTTTAATAATCTCATAAATCTATATTCAAAAACTGTTATAAAATACTCGTATTTTTAAATAATTTGTATGTGGGCGATTATACGATATTGATAATGTATGTATTTCGTTTTTAATATTCAAAATTATAAGTAATTTTCCCTCAGTCAATTATTTGTGATTACATGGATATTCGAAAAGTTCTTGAATTTAAAATCATTTATTTTCTTGTTAATCGTTAATTCTTTTGACAAAAAATAATTTGGAACTGAGAGATCCCATTAGCTCTCAGATGTACAGATACAACAAACTTACAAAATTTGAACTATTGAATTTTGTCGCTTTTCTGTATTTTTATGAGCTGGAAGAATTCTAGATCTCCCAGAAAAATCCAACTATTCAATAATACTTCAGTCCACTGTTGATGTATCCGAAGTATTAAATTTATTGTCATTTAACACAGTGCTTCCCAATTACTTTCATGTCACGGCCCCCTAAATCTGAAAGAATTAATCCCACCCCCCGCCCAAAAAAAAATATTTTATAGTTTTATTAAGATTATTTGCCAATAATTTTATTACAATTATAATACACCTATCCCTCGATTTACACGGTAGATAGGTTCCTGCGAAAAACGTGTAAATCGAAATTGTATATTTTTCAATGTAAAACCGTGTAAATCGAAAAGTACCCAAAAAAACGCATACTGATTGTTTTTTTGTAACCATAAATAACACCAAATTATTCTTTAAAATAAAAATTATATTCTTTATTAATTAAACCTTTTTCCAAAATAACCCTTACTCATCAGCATTGAAAACCTGATTAGGAGTATATGACTGATGGCGTACTTTAGCAAATTTTGTTGGATATTCTTGCTGCATCTATATTGCCAGATGCCAGTCTTCACCTATGTAGAGAGTGTCTTGATTTGACCTTTCTGACCAAGCATGACTTGCTGTGAAAGCCTGCTTTTCAGATAAAGAAGAGGATGGTAACTTCTTAATTTTTTTTCGTAACCGCGAATGCTCATTTGTAATAGCTGGTATCAATTACATCCGTTTTGTAAGGTTTGGTCCTCTATCCAAAATCATTAAGGCCTTCTCCATGTTTTCCATTGCACACTTCTGATATATGAAGTTGTGCTCGTGATTCGCAGTGTTAGCTGCCACTATTTCTAATTGAGTTTTTATTTTTTTTAATGGTTCTTATTGTAGCTTCATTTATGCTATATAATCTAGCAACATCTATTACTCTTTCTCTATTTTCAAGTCAAGGATGAACGCCGAATGGCGGGAAGAGACACACGTTGAATGCACACCTACAGTGGAATGCACACCTACAGTGGAATGCACACCTACAATGGGATGCACACCTACAGTGGAATGCACACCTACAGTGGGATGCATACCTACAGTGGAATGCACACCTACAGTGGAATGCATACCTACAGTGGGCGCATGAACAAATAAAATTATTATTATTGATTATTTTCAACTTTTTTTTAAAAACCGTGTAAAAGCGAAAACGTGTCAAAAAAGTTCCGTGTAAATTGAGGGATAGGGTGTACACATATTTATATTCAGCACAAAATCGTTTTAAAACCTTTCCGCGAGATACAAGACCCTGATCAGGGCCGTCTTAACGTACGGATCTGATTACCTCGAGACATAAAAAAAATGTTTTTTTATTGTTACAACTACTAAGTATCCTACCGATAAGAAAATATTTGAGAAAACGTAAAAGTTACAGCCGATCAAACGTGTAGTATCGGCTAAAACGCTCTTGTCTTGGAATCCACGTTCCCCGTAGGCAATGTGTTAATGGTATCTAGAACTTGTGAAAAAGTTTAAGTATTATTTCATTCTTAACGTGTTCTGTCCATGGAATCTTCAACATTCTTTAGTAGCATTTAATTCAAACACTACTAGCTTGCTATTATTTGGTACTAGCAATGTCCATGTTTCGCAACCATATAGAACCACAGTTTGAAGATGGATCTTCATGGATATACATGTTTTTCATATTGAAAAAAAATCTCGTCATCTCATTCCAACTGAAATAGGAATTTGTATTTTTGTACTCGTTGGAATTGCTCGCCTCGTATTCTTCGAAACCACGGTTCTAACAACTCCATAATTTTGGTATTTTTAATTCTGGTTTATTAATCTTTAAACCCTTCTCGGACACGCTTCCTTTTCAAGGTGTTTGCAATTCATCGAGACTCTTTCAGACTCGTTCCGTCGTCAAAGAAAGAATTCAAAACAATACGAGAGCAATAATAAACTTTGTGCTAACAATCACTTCTTATTTAAAATAAAGTTCTTTAACTCTCAAAGAAATATTGCTTTTAATTAAATTATTAAATAATGTTTTTAACAGTTTTATGAAGAAAAAACCATGATTATATTCATAAAATTTATAAAGTAGGCAAATTGTATCTAACATAATAAAAAAAACATATTTTTCCGACAAAATACTATTATGTAATTTACTACTACTGCTAATATTTTACATGTATTTTATTTCGATGCATTTGTTTATTATTTATTATTATTTTCACAACACTTGACGTTAGAAATATTGCGTAACTTAGAACGGTATCCATTGAACGTTTTTGCGGAATTACTCATGGGCGTGTATTTAATTTTTAGGTAGTGGTAATCACAGCCATCCGAGTCTGTCCAATACGACGTCTATCAATTCAATGATGGCCGACTTTACGTGCACAAATTTGCCGGACTCTTTGGACACAAAAATTGAAACGTTACTACGCGACTGGCACCACAGTCCCGATTTACTATTTTCGATACATCCTATCGATGGAAGTTTTCTTATATGGTATTTTAATATTTGTAACAGTTATGGATTAATTAATTTCGTTTACTATATTGTTTTAAATATTGAAGGGTTGTTGAATGGCTCGATGAATATCACCCGGGTTCGTTTCGGCAAGCTCAAGTTTCGTTTAGTACTCGGATTCCTGGTGCTTTTCCTTTGGGAGATGCTACGACTATGTCAACAGCTGCTGCTCTCTATCACACTGCTGGATTGCTATTGCATGTACGACAGAGAGCTGCTAAACCTCAAGATGGACACGGACACCAGGGTACATATTAATTACGATAATTAAGCAATATTTATTGATTTTATTAATATATTATTTTTAATTTTAGAAGCTAATTCTAACGAAGTTACGACGCCGTTAGCTAGCGTCCAAGAAGAAAAAGAAGAAACGGAATGGCCTCAAACTGGCGAAAATGGGGAAACCCAAAACACTGAATCTCAAGGTCTATTATTTTTTATCAAAACTGATTGTTCAAACGAAAATTCTAAATGTAAATTTCTGTTATCAGGTAATAAAGATTTGAATATAGATGATAAATTCAAAAATGAAAAGGATTCCGATGATGCAAACGAAAATAAAGACGGAGATGTTATCAGCGCTCCTCCGTGTCCCGTCATTTCAATGGTTACAAACCATGCCAACGGCACTCTTAATTTATGGCAACTTACGTTTGCAGATAAATCTAAATTTTCTCAAGTGAGTCTCAACGCAAAAAATTAAATAATAAATGTTACGATTGTATTAATTAATAAATTTTAGGTATTGTCGATCGGACACGCGTCGAGAGCCTCTGGTCATAGATTTCGTGTCAACGATATTACTTGTCATCCTGTATTACCTCTGTTGCTTACAACGAGTCATCATAACACGACCGGTAACAATTCTTTTATTTATTTAATTCATTAAAATCAACGTTGTTAATTATTGATTATGATTTTTAGATACGTCTGGCGATGAAAATAAATCGTTTTCACCGGATCCTAATTCACACTTTCAATCGTCACCCATTCACTCTGGATTAGATTCAGAATCTCAAATGCAAAACGCTCTGGCAGATGCTGGAGGTTTTTGTTCCGAACTTATTCTCTGGCGTGTGGATGCGGTCGGACCGCTGTCTAGATCTGGTGGCGTCGGCGAATTAGCCAGAATAAATTCACCCCATCCGTCTGCATTCAGTAACGTTGCATGGATACCGACATTGCTACCCAGGTACTATCGAAAAATTTTAAAATATTATTTTTTACATATTCATATTAATAATATTTTTATTTTAACAGTACGACTCTTGGAAATTTATCTAATTCGCCTTCGGCGTGCTTTGTTGCGAGTGATGGAGAAAGTTTAAGAGTATATCAAGCAGTTATCGATGCAAGAACACTATTGGCCGAAGTAGCCACTTCGGAAAGACGCTATCGTAACATGGTTGTGAGTATTTTGAAGACGATTTCATATTCAACGTGAATTTCACGCAATATTTATGTTTATTTCGATTTAAGGACTCGATGCTATCTATATCGACTGAATCTTCAATGGAAGGAGCTCAAGCTGCTCTGCACGATAAAGTGAAAATTGTTTCTCAACAATCTACCGCAAGACCGGGCTGCGTTATACAGCTGGATGCAATAGCGGATGCTACTCACGATTGGCACAATACTCAATTTTTGCACGTATTCCAAGAGCAATTAATCACAGGTAATGTGTTAATATTATAATCACAATTTTCATCAGGATTTTAAAAAAATTATGTAATTTATAGGAGAGAGGCTTAATATACAAACTACCACTGATAAATTGGGAAATATACGAGCGCCTAGTCTGATGGAGTCTGAGCTCGATGCCATGGTGGATTTGCAACAATCTGCCGTTTTTGAAGAACCTTTCTATATCGTGATATTAGAAAAAACTACAACCGGAACCACCGTCCACATGTGGAGATTAGTGATTGCATCTCAGCCAGATAACAACGGTTATAATAGCTACGAATGATAGATCATTTACAGCTCCATTATTTTATTTATATATAATTTTTTTGCAGCTGACGTATTAACCGGCAGTATGATGTATGTTCCCGATAGCGCCCTTGTTCAGGATGCTGATGATGAAAATGCCGACGGACGTAAGAAATCTGTTTCGATCGCAGATGATCATGCCCCTCCAGTTACAGCCCCTTCGTCTCACGTAGTAATAAGCACTACCAAAGTATGTTTCAAGTGGATTTAATAATATTCCGTCGTAACGTAATTTTTTCAAGTATTTATTTATATATAGGTATGTTCTTGCGAACTTCCGCTGCCTCCCGGGGTCGAGGTTATCCACGCTAGTCCCGCAGCCGGTCATCTAAGTTCTGCGTCAATATATCCAGCATGTTTTGCGCCTTATATAGTGACCACAGCATGCTCCGATAGTACTATAAGGTATAATTTATCTTAAGATCCCTTTACGAATTGATATATCATACTGTAACATTATTTTTTTGTATCTAGATTTTGGAAATGCGATGTTAACAAGAGTTCTGCCGGAAAATATGATTATAATTGGTGCGAATGGGAAATGATCAATAAAGATCAAGAATCCACCATCGATATAACGGGACAACCGTTGAATATAAGTGCTGCATACTCTGGACGAATAGCATGCGCTTATAAACACGGCAAATCATTTACGAGACCAAATCGTCACGGTCCCGACAGTCTGAATCCCGATCCCGCACGATACGTCAATCTTTGTGTCGCCGTCTATGAATGCGAAAGTACCGGAGGCTCCGAGTGGTTACTCGAAGATACTATTCATCTTAGGAATATTCATCTACCGCGCATCAGGGTCGAGCAAAACTTGGATCTTAGCTACTTATACGATACTAAATTCTTGCAAAAGAAACAGAAAGTGGCACACGTACTCCAGAATTTGTCTCATGAGGATTTAAGATCGCCGCGAAACGGCGATAACAATTTAAGCGCAGATTCTACTAAATCTTCGGCAGGTTTATTGGCCGTACCGTCATTCAGCACGCTTCAATCGCTGCGAAAGAGTATCACGGAAAATGGAAATACCTGCCCGTTGACCCAAAAACATTTAGTTCAATTGGATTGGGTATCTAAAGAAGATGGTTCTCATATTTTAACAGTAGCGGTGGGATCAAAAATTCTGTTATTCACACCGGTCTCAAGCGATTTAGCTCAAGCTAATATGAAGGTATATATTTTTATCATTCATTTATTTTATGATGATGATGATTTCGTATGGTTTATACTTTGCTATTCTTTGCGTTCGCTAGGCTTACGGTGGGGCCGGCCTCTTTTGGGCGGGCAAACTAATATGCACACCTTAGCGATAGTCTAAAACAGTCGCCGGTTTTCCGCGATAGGAGGAACCCCGTTAGTGGACTGGTTGGATCTACGATGATATCCTTGTTCTCCAATATTGCTCCTTCTATCTTTTCCGTCATATTGTTATCGGGTTCTGGGCTAGTATGATCTGAATAGATGAGGACCATGAGGGTTTTCTTGACTTCAGCCTGGCTGGGGGAAGGTGGAGATCTTATATACTTCTTATCGCTTCCTTAGTATCTTACCACTCTATAACATGTTGTAGTGTGGTATCCAAGCAAGGGGGGTTGACCTTATGCAACTCGAGATAATCCTTCTGTAATTCTACATCTATTCTTGGCGTGTGGTAGCTGCTTTGCCATACATGCGCTGAGTATACTGCCGTAGAGTATACTAAGCCCATTGTAGCGTTTCTTAGTGTTGATGTGTTTGCATCCCAGCCTATGCCAGCCAGCTTCCGTATGAGGCTAACCCTGGTTCTGATCTTCATTGCAGTCTTTACGATATGGCTCTTGCAGCAAAGTGTTCTATCATATATGACTCTGAGTTTTTTATGGCAGGGGTTGTTATTGAATGTTATATTTGGGGGGCAAAGTTCCTGAGCGTTGGTCTGTCCAAGGGTGGAAGGATGACGCATGAAGTTCCACTTTTTGCAATATTTATTTAAGGTAACCAGATTGTTACTTATTGTATACTCGCATTGGCTATAGGTGTTGGATTGGCATGCTATTGCCGTATCATCTGCATATCGGACCTTGCGACATTGCGTGAGGGGGATATATCGCTTATATCTTATCCCCGCTTATCCCCCTCACAAGTTCAATAATATAGTAGATGGCACCTAGCCCTGTGGTAGGCCATTGCTAAGGGTCATTTCCCTGCTGACCTCATCGCCTATGTGAACCTCGAACCACTTATTAGTCAGCATATTAGTTAGTAGTCGGAGGATCCCATATTTTTTCTAAAGCCTTGTTCGCGGGGAATGTCTTTATTTATAATGTCTATGACTCTTAGTAGCAGAAGTTTTTAACGAGGTTCACCTTGCCTGATTACAATTGATTGTATTATTTTAATTCGTTACAGGCAATGAAGGAATCAATGACTGCTAATCGGCCGATGTTGCGTAAAGCGTCGTCATTAGCAGCACCACACTTTGCAGATGAAATCCGTTGGATGAAACTGAGAGTGATAGATCTTGTGACTGCCGATAATTTACCGCCGCTACCGATGCAAATATCGTGGGTTCGAGATGGTATTCTCGTCGTCGGCATGGATTCTGAAATGCACGTCTATTCTCAATGGAAACCCAATGGACAAAATTGCCTGACGTCGGCTCATCATCTAATACATCAGGTATTTTTATTTTTTTTTTACGATACATTATATAGTTTATTATATAAAAATATTTATTCATTTATAAAATCAAGGAATCGGATGACGGTCCGGATACAAGGAACTTGCGCGATGAAGATCTTCGACCGGCCGGTGAAAGTCGTCGACGTTTAGCGCACGTCAGTTCGATGCCTCATTTATCGCGCGTTTCTTCGATGAATCTGCAAATAATGGACCGTGATATTAAGAAGAGGAAACCAAATCAACCAGAACAACAGGTATGATTCATTCATTATAGCGTATTTTTTTATTGGGTATGTATTAATTATTTTATTTTAAGCCCGTTCTCGATTATATGCCCGAATATGGACTCTTTGAAGCGTCAAGAATGGCATGTCCTGTTTTGCCACAGTACCATCCTAAGCAATTGATGGAATTGTTGAACAGCGGTAAAATACGTTGGGTTAAAGCTATCCTGGCACATTTGGTCAGGTAAATAAAACATTTATCAATATTGCTCAACTATTCAGATTAACATAATTTAACAATCTTTCAGGTGTATCGGAGGTTCGTTCAATTCACGTAGTTCGGCCGGAGACGATGATAGCTTGACGAGACAGGTATTTTGTCATAGTGATTTAATTAGCATGATTAGCTTTTATACAGAGTCACGCATTGTGTACAATCTATGTTAGTTAAAATGGCTGTATTTATGATAATTTATTTCTAAGAACAGTACCGTTTTACTGACTGAAATTTCGATATTGTAACGAGGATATTAAATTTCACCTTCTTATTTAATCGTTCTCGTTACGATTCAACGGTTTCGGTGATTAAAATGACGCCGTTCTATTTAAAATGCACATAATTTTAAAATATTAATTTAAACTTGTGTTTTTTTTTATTTAAAGTATAATATCATTTTATATTAAAGCACTTATTTTGTACATTTACCATGTGACGCTTTCGTATAACAGTTTCTAAAGTATTTGCAATGTGTTTTAATTTTAGATTATAGATATGAATATATTCTTGTTAAAAATAAATCACTTGATAAAAAATATTATTATCCAATTATTTGACTGAGTTTCATGTAATCAGATGATTATAATGGAGCATTGACACGTTTGTTTTGGAAATTTTATGTTATCGGATGAGTGACTGGACGTTTAAACGACCGTGGATGTTTCGTTTGTAGTATGGGCATGTTTGTTTCAGCGTGGATGGTCTCGTTCCCGTACTATGTCTGTATCATTTGGACCCGGAGCTGCCTCGCCTATGGACACTGTCGTTCAGGTTGGTATAGTTGCACTATTGAATTTAAAATTTCCCGGAAAGTAACAAAATTTTGATGCATTCATATCGAATTAACTAAAATATTGGCATGACCTTCAATTTTCCAAATTTTCCCTTTTAACGATGAAATTTTTTAACACTATTATGAGATTTACACCCCGAGCATTCGAAGATCTCTTGCTGACGTTGAATCCCAACTATAGGCATAATGAATATTCCTCTAACATCTCCAGAAGTGTTATAACTTATACGTATCATCACTATGCCTCCCTTGAGAGGTGATAGATATGTCTTTCTAATAAATAAACCTTGGTGTTCTCCAATAAAATTTACCAAAAACGTCGAAATATCGTAAATTTTGGAAAAAAACGCAACAATTCAAGATTGACACGCACCACTTGTTATAGATTTTAAATCCGCATATGACACAGTCTACAGGCCTAAGCTGTACGAGCTGATAAGGAGTCTCAATATTCCTCAGAAGTTGATAAATATGGTAAGGCTTGCATGCCGGAGGTCAGATGTGCTCAATCCGAATTTGAGACAGGGTGATGCTCTAGCATATTTGTTGTTTAACACTATCATAGCCACATCAAATTACCAAAAACTTACGCTATTGAACGTATTACTTCAAATAGATGTAGCATTAGCATTTGCAGATATAAAAATTCATCCACTGTATTCATTGTTCAGATGTGTATGCTAGATCGCCGGCCATAAACGGTTGGTGCGATCATGATGCATATGTGACATCATGCGGCCGGCAATGATCGAACCAGTGATGATGCAACATATGCATCACCGGCCACGAAAGTGTTAACATAGCAATCGAAGGGATAATAAGAGACTCCGGGTGTGGAAATATCTGCCACCATTCTCAATAAATCGGTGCAGCTTCTTGCTTATGCGAATGACAAAGACATTGTGGCCAGATCTCAGGCGATTCTCAAGGATGCATGCCAGTGAATCATGAGAGCGGCAATTGTCATGGGATTAAGGATCAACGAGACCACAATAAAATACATGTCCATATGCCAAGGACGAATCCTTGAATTCCTGAGAGTCGAAGAGCACAACTTCGAGACTGTCCAGGAATTCACATATCTCAGCTCACTTATCACAAATAACAATGTAACCAATTTGGAAGTACGAAGAAGAACCATGCTAGCAAGCTGGTGCTACTTTGGACTTCAACAGCATCTACAATCGAGGTTCCTCTCAAAGTCTAAAGTCAAGCTCTACATGACTCTTATAAAGCCCGTCCTAACATACGGGTCTGAATGTTGGGCCGTGAAACAAGATGAGCGACAACTAGATATTCTGGAGAGGAGGATTCTTAGACGATTATATGGAGTCGTATTCGATGATGGGAAATGGGGTATCCCAAGCAATGAGGAGCTGCACCGACTATACAAGGATATACCGGTCACAGTTGTCGTCAAAGTGGCCAGACTCCCGTAGGCAGGTCACGTGTCAAGGATGCAGTATATAAATAAAAATAGCCCATTGGCTACACTGCCCGAAGTGTATACTCGTTATTGTAAATATTGTCTAAATAGCATGGTTATCGGGATGAAATTTATCCAGCATCCATAAATATTTGAGGTGTAAGATGACATAACAAAATTTAAATCTAAAAATATGATTTTGATTATACACATAAAATAATCAAGTACGAATATAATTCATGTCCTTTTAAAAATGTTAGTATAATTATTTTTTTGCACTTGTGCTAAAACCTACATGCACTTAAATGTTGTCACCGAATGATATATTTCGACCACTAAATTATTAATTAAGCTTTCGATGTCATAGCATTAAACTTATTACGCATGTTATATGTTTGACAAAAAAAAATTGCATTTGCTAGAATCTTCTACACTTCTACAACGTATGTTTTTTTTAAATAATTAATTTTACTCAGTGTTTTATAGCTTTTGATGTTTTTATAATATAAATTATAACAATTTATTAATCATTAACAATATAAATAAATAGATACATTATACTTATAGCAAACTGCCGCGGAAGATTTTCAATTGGACTATGCGGAAATTACGTCTATTCCACCGTTACCTTTATGGACGTTGCTTGTTGCTGATAAAGAACGCCCAGGTCATATCAGCACAAAGCAAGAAGCGAAAGTATATTATTTATTTTCATTCGTTCTGTAACGATTCATTGAATGCGGCTTTAATTATATTATAATTTTAGGATTATAATGAACTCTTTGATGGAAATATGTCGGGTGAAGATGATTTAGACGATATTCTTCAAGAAGAGCCCGATAGCCCCAGACGAGGGGATCGTAGACCGTCTGTTCCGGAAAGACAGGGTCTCTCGCATTTTGGTCCAAGACAAGGTATCTAACGCAATAAAATTAAATATTCGTCTAATTTTCGTAATAATAACGATAAATTATTTATAGGTCGGATGTTATCTCGCTTGCTGACTCATACTCATCTTCCCGGATTAAGCTCATTGGATCAAATGCATCTTCTCGCGTTAGCAGATACAGTTTCCACATGTAACACCGATTTTGCTGAAAGATTTGCCATAGACGCTGCGAAAACTGCTATCGCCAAAGAAAATCTATTAGGCACACCACAAGGCGACGATATTTCAGCAGGTATTTTTAAATCATTTTAATATTTATTAAAAAATGTGTTTATATATGTAATTTATTGCAGACGCATTGGATGATTGTGGTCTACGATTCCTTCTCGCTATGAAGCATTATGGATATCTTTTACGATGCTTACCGTTAACTCAGCGTGGTCCTTTACAACGACAAGGTGTCGGTACTACTAATCTAGCATGGGCTTTCCACTCCGAAAGTGAAGAACAATTGCTGATGCTGATACCATCGTATGCCAAGAATCAACCTAAATGGGCTATATTGAAAGAATTAGGTGTCGGATGGTGGGTGAGGTCTCCGACATTGCTACGCACTTGCATGGATCGCGTTGCTCGTGCTGCATATCAAGCCCAACAGAATCCTATGGATGCCGCTCTAATATATTTAGCTATGAAGAAGAAAGCTTTACTATGGGGATTGTTTAGATCAAAACGTGATGAAAAAATGACAGCGGTAAATAATTAAAAAAATCTTGCGAGTCTATTTTGTGTCGATCATAACATTTAATATATTTATTTTATTTTTCAGTTTTTCTCAAACAATTTCACAGAAGAACGGTGGAGAAAAGCCGCATTGAAGAATGCATTCGCACTCCTCGGTAAGCAACGGTTTGAACATGCCGCTGCATTCTTTTTATTGGGAGGTGCACTGAAAGATGCACTCGAGGTAATATATATGATTTCTCATCGTGGAAATTTTAAATACACTGTTGATTAATTTATGCTGAATTTCAGGTATTACTTACGCGTCTCAAAGATTTGCAATTGGCGATGATAGTTGCTAAGCTCTACGAACCCGAAAATCAAATGCCAGACAGTTTCAAACAATTACTCTACGAGGAAATTTTAGGGTATGAATATTTTAATTCATCAATATTAATTTGATATTATACGTATTTATTTTTTTTTAGTTGTGATGCGGACGGCACTAACCAAGATATAGCTCGTGCACATCCCGATCCATTCCTCCGATCTATGGCCCTTTGGTTGTTACGGGACTATTCGGGCAGTTTAGCAACACTCTTAATATCCCGTGGTGGTCATTTACATCCTGATTATGAAGAATCTTCTTCGCAAGCTTCAATCGGAGGCGTAAGCGCTACAGGAATACCGCAAGCTGATCCTAACGTGTTCAATTTCTATGTGTATCTACGAACTCATCCGCTTTTAGTCAGACAATTTGTCGCATCACAGGTTAATATTAGAAAAATAAATACTCAATCTATCGTTCTTTGCTTTATATATGAATATTTTTAGGGAGGTGGTGTAGGTTTATTGCAGGAGGGTGAAGAGGGTATAACACGTTTAGAACGCCGATTGTATTTCACTACGGCTCACGGTCATTTCAAAGCCGGTTGTCCAGCACTCGCGCTCGAAGTCTTAAGTAAATTACCTTCAAAAATACTTGACGATTCCGTGCCGCAAACAAGTCCTGCGAAACAGCAAATGAAGCGCCGTGATACTCAAATCGATACTGGAATTCTGGATTGGGGAGATAGCAGTATTAAAAAGACCAAAGGTTCGTTGAAATAATTAATTCGCGCTATGTTTTTAAATTACATTCATAATTTTTTACGCAGATACGAAACCGGCTGTGTTAGAATCAACGGATTGGGGAGCACCGTCCATGGATTGGGGCGGACCGCCTAAATCTACATTGTCCACGGATGATGATTTTGTTCTTAAATGGGAGGAAGAGGACGACAAAAAGTATATATATTTTTTTTTATTAAATCGACGATTGTCCATCATTTCGTTCTCTGATTAATAATTGTTTTTAGTTCGGATGGATCTGAAACGCCGCCCTTAGAATTAAAATTAGATAGTAAACTGAAAAACACCAAAGATGATAAGGAAAATAAATCGGGTACGGATAAACAGAAGAAAGCTAACGGAACAGTCGACATTATGGCACAGCAGCTTAAATTTGTGGCGTGCTTAAAAATATTAATGGAAGAATTGTCGACGTTGGCAACTGGATTTGAAGTCGACGGTAAATCAATATGGCATCTAATTTCAATATTATGATTTTTACTTATTTACGACGTGGTTTTTAAATTGTAGGAGGCCATCTTAGGTATCAACTTTACATATGGTTGGAAAGAGAAGTCGATGCTCTACGCCAACTCTGTGGCTATGCAACGGGTAGTGGCCCGGGATCGATGCCCGAAGAACCGACTGGACGACTAAATCTCCCCGATATAGTGGAAGCATTATTGCAACAAAGAGAAAATCAACCGACACAGGAACGACCCACTTTACATCAAGTGTTATTGCAAGAAAAAATGGACTTTGAAGCTAAAGTACAAAGAGCCGTTAGGCGGAAAAAATGGTTAAAAGGTACGACAAAACATCATGCAGAGATTTATTCACGATACTATACGGATGATTTTTTACTTTAGCAAATGAAACCCTCCTCCGGACATTATTATCCTACTGCAGCTTGCAAGGAGCAGGTGGTGGTGGATTAGCATCCGTCAGAATGGAGCTCGTACTACTGCTACAAGAGTTGCAGCAGGATAAGAGTCATCAACAATTACTCAGTCCATTACCGTTTCCAACTACGTTACCGCTACTATCTGCCTCCGTCGCCTGTTCCAAGACTGTTGTCGCCGATCCTGTTAGGAATTTACAGGTTCGTATTAATTAAAACCTTATCATTTATAAAATCGTCATGCTTATAATAATTTTTCTATTCTAGTCACAAGCACACGATATGCTGCAAACCATAATATGCATATCGTTGCCTATGCGTAATTCCAATAATTTAGGTGTTATATATATACTGCGTGATTTAGCAGTTGCGTTATCTGCCTGTATTTATCAAAGCCTCTGTGATTCTGATACGTTTAGTGTTAAGCATTCGCATCCTCATCACGACAAGTGAGTATCGTTCTAACCTTGATCGATATTTTCGATTAATAATATTAATCGTTATTATTAAATGTTGTAGCGGAGGAATGGAATCGTTATCTCGACTCAGCGGTTTATCTGCACACGGCTCACATTTGATGGGCGGCCGTCAACGTCGTTATTCTTCCACCGATGAAACGATGACCGTCACAACTCCGCCCAATAAATGGCCAGGTAATTTATAATCCAACTGCAAACATATTGAAATAACTTACATTACTAAAAAACATAATATATTGCTTTTTAAATTAGGTGTGACAAATTTGCGAGCTCTTATCGCAAGAGAGGGTGACGATGATACTCCGAGACTCGGAGTGCTTTTATGCGAAGCATTTGTCAGTTGCTTTCTTGCATTATTGGTGTATGGATTACGCGTGTGCGATGCACATTTTCTCTATCGCCTTGTTACTAAACGCTTTACTGCCGAATCTTGGGCAACCTTATATGGTGGTGGCGTTAAAAGACTGCTCAGAACTGCTTCCATCAGCGTAAGAATTCTGTCTTTAATATTTTTGCTATTTATATTTCGAACGGATGATATTCTTCATATTTGTTGCAGCAAACGACTACGACGAGCTCCGAACGACCTGAAGGTACTAGCTTGTGGACAATGGTGCAAGCGCATAGAGCTCGATTAAACATGCGATTATTAGGGGCCACGCCCATGACTACCAATCCGAATAGCTCCATTAAAGAAGGCAAGCCCACATATCGCGAACAATTCGTTCCGCCTGCAATGAGCATCGTATCTTACTTCCTCGTCAAGGTATTTCAGAAAACGTACAAAATTATCTAAATCGTATTGTCGTTTAATTAATTGTTTTGTGTAGCCAAATTCGCAAGTAGACCCAGATGTAGACGATTACGATTCGGCCGAATCGGTAGCGTCCGATGCGGAAGATTCCAATTTAGAAGAGGACGATGAGGAAGACGTCTTTGGTGATCCTTTATCTAACACTCCTGTCAATCTGCAACAGCAGTATGGAAGGAATGGCGATAAAAGCAGAAAGAAGGATAACGTAGAACATTGCGATTCAAACTCGTATTCTTGGCTCGTTATGCGATTGGCTATACTTAAAATTGCCCAAACACAAGTCCAAGATTTTCTTAATATAGCCGGAATCGAAATGCAAGGTCAGTCAGTCACTATTCTGGCTCATCTTAACATAAAAGTTAATATACTCATAATAACAAATATATTTTATATTGAACAGAATTAGCAGTAAGTAGTCCTCTTGTCCATGGTGCTTTACGAGCCATATCGCAATGGCAAATACAATTAACCGAACAATTGGCATCTAGGGATGTGCCCGTAAGATATATCCCTGGCTGTTTTCCTGAAGAACAAATTTCTGGACCTCCCATTAATAAATACAGGTTAATATCTCTTCTCGGAATATACAATATATCATATTTTTGTATTAAATTTATCATGTTTTTCAGGTGTTTATTGGAAAAACACAATACGCCGTTCAATTCAAACTTAGCGAGCTCGGCTCCCGCAAGAAGGCTTTGGAATTATCTAGTACATCAGGAATTTGTTCAGGTAATTTATTTTTCTATCCATTCATGATTATTAATTTATTGCTGATAATCTTTTTTTTTAAATATATAGGATATTTTCATCCGAGCGGTATTTGCCAAAAATCGATCTGCATCCGGAATGGAGAGTTGCCGTGATCAGTATAACGATAGTTCTGACTCTCAAACAAACATCGCGTCGTTGCATCACTCCGGTCACATTGATTCCATCGATGGAGATCTACTGCAACCTGTCCGGATAATACACAAGGAGCAAGATTCGATTCTGGCCTTTTGTCTAATCCAAGTCGGCGGAGGATTGTTGGCTATATCGAGTCCTCGCGAAGTTCAAGAGATCGATATATCGCTATTGTTACGAGGAGCCGTATGCTGGGCCTCTGATGAATGTGAAGTCGATCTATTGGCTCTCACGAAAGATCCAGCCTCACTACCCGACTCCGGATTCTTACTCATTCAACATCATAATGAAAAGTAATTTATATTTATTATTTTATTTTTATAAATTTTTATAGTAATAACAATAATTATAATAATAGTATTAATGATAATCCAAAAGTGATGGGATGCCAGGATAGTAAAGTAAATGATGCGTTAGTCAAGCTGAATGATGGTCATATGCGGGATGCCCATAGCAGCACAGATGCTAGCCATTGTAGAGCATTCGGATTGAGGGTTTTTATCGCCGCTAGGCCACCAGGGAAAAAAAGAAATTGGCATTTCTCCACTATGTGATTGGTGGACTAAATCGCTCTACATTCAAATGTGGGACTCATAGCGTATCCCCATTTGACAAGGGTTTCTACTTTGCTGACGTCTGTGTGGGCTCAGATTAGAGTTACCCACATTTTGCGCGGGAAACTGCTCGGCTCGCTTCATAGTGTGAATGAAATAAGTTGTTCACGTCCACGTCGCTCACTCTGCATTCCTCTATCCATAGGGGTTTCAGGATTGAATCCTCTTCTTAGCGGTCTGTCCATGGCGATTTTCGATGTCTTCATGGATGGGGAGGTATGGGATTTGGGCGACGCGAGACGGTGAGAGGAACGGCTCATTCAGAATTCTGGCAGCTTAATATGGTAGATTACAGGTAGCCATGAAACTGGTGTCGGGTGCATCAGGCCTGTTGTCTTGCTCATGATATTATTTAGCTCTGTGTCTTCGGTGTGTACTATGACGCTATACCGGAGTGCAGTACTCTGCTACACTGTAATCCAGAATGAGATTGAATGTACGTCGAACCTCGGCGCTGCAACCCCACAATGCCTCGGTGAGCTTCCCGACTGTTTCCTCGGGTCTTGAGTTTGGCCCTTACTGACTGCAGGTGTTGCAGGCCGAAATGACAAGGTTCTATCCAGTTTCACCTCTAGATATCTTAGGGCTTTGTAAGATTCAGTGTAGTTTTCCGCCAAGTAGAAGACTATGGAGGCTATGTCTGAGATGTAAATTATTAGTGATGGTCAAAAAGTCGGAACAGGTTCTTCTCCGGAAGAAAGCCATTCTTTTTTCGTACAGAATTATTATATACTTTTGTACCCAGGATGAAGCTGTGTCAGACAGCATAGAGTAGGTTGTGACGCGCAGTGTCCAGGTAAGGACAAGACTACAGAACATGACTCTAATCCTGAGCAATGTGGAGATGCTACAAGGTTAAACTCTTTAAGTTTAGCCTTGAAATTATTGTGGCCAGTCAAGAATTGATTGACCCAGAAGTCTGGGGAAGAACCTGCTACAATTAAGCCTGGCTCTGATATCGCGAAAGAAGAGATAGGTAGTCCGCCCTTTGGGGAAGGAATCCCACCTCTCCTGCCAATGATCAAGAGCCGATTCGCGGACGCGTGATTTTAAAGTTGCCAAAGATTTGCCCTCGATTGGGTAAATTGTGGAGTCGACGACATCAGGGCTGTTTTTTTTCAAGCAAAATCTGACGGCCTTCGTCTGGATTTCAAGGTCGTGCGGAAGGACGCTAGCAATAATTAAGAGTGATGCCGTTGAAGAAGTGCGATTAAAGCGAGTGAGATTAAGGAGGGGTGGGCGCTGCCTCGATAAAAGGATAGAATTCCTTAATTGTTTGATTCCACCATTGCATTGCTTTCAGGATATTATTTTGGTAATTATTTTCACTGTTTCGTTTGCCTCGATTGAACAAAAATTGCACACAATAACGTAAGTGTGCTTCTTCTATTGTTGGCCTTGACATCTTTCCCCCTTGGTAGAAAAATAATTTACAACCATAGCTTTAACGTAATAACAAAATTTACGTGTTTGCGGGACCAGGTCTCGACACAAACTAACTGTGAATGAGCTCATCAAAGAAATTTGGATTACTTTTCAATCCCCCTAATATTTATTTTTTTATTGCAGAGGTCAACTGTCTTCCTCTCCGAGCAATATGGGTGGCATGTCTCCTCCCGTGCCGTCTACTCCACAACCACCTATCGGAATGGCCGGCCAGACGGGACGAGGCGCAAGTGTTGTAAGGATTTTATTTAATGTTACTCTAACGTGTGTTTTTTTGACTCAAAAAATTGTTTCTGGATTGTCGTTAGAAAAATATGCCTATTTCCGATTAAATATTTTTAGCACTGATATTTTTCGGGCACGATACAGTTTAGACAACGCTTACATTCATTAACCACCGATAATTTTATGAATTAACCTGTGAAACTATCGTGTGTACGGTGTATCGATGAAAATTTCATGTATGTGTAATTAGATGTGCGTTTAAAATGAATACCTTGTCTCATATGCTTGAATATTTCGCTAATCGCCGCTAAAGCAGATGAAAGGACTGCAATTCCCTGGATGTCACGACGCAAAGTATTGTCGCCTGATAATACACCGCTCCAAACTTCTGATGAAACCGGTCAGTGTGTTGTGGTTGACTATAATCTTATGTACATAGAAAATGTTACATAGTTGCTACTTTTCTTTTGTATGTATCACTTATAGCAAAAATATTTATATTGTCCGTGTAAAATATGATTTTACACATTTTTTGTTGTTGTTAATTTATCACATTTTTTTTTCAGCCATATATAGTGATATGGTCCATCATCGTTATTAGTATTATTATTTTTTGTATGACGAAATTGTATATAATTGTTACATCCTCTGCATGAATTTATGATTTTCAGATATATCGCTACAAGATCGTGGCCTTTTTAAATCATCATAGTTTATTATTTTTACATCACAGATTATTTATTAGAACTGTGCGCATGCTTCTATTATTATACTTATTATTTCATGGGTTTAAACAAAATAAATCCATTTTTTTTTATTAAATTAGATCTGAAATATTGTAGATAAATATTTACTTAGACATGAAATCAATCACTATTTTTACTCAAACGGCTATTATTTAATTTTATGCACGGATTTTTTATTATTCAAAATATTAAGGATATATTTTAAATATTTATTACATATTTAGATATGCTAATTTATTAAATGAATTAATTTTTATTTAATACAATATTGTTATAATTTATTATTTAATTTATGGCTAAAATTGATTAATTCTATGCATAAATTAAATATATTTTAGGAAGTATTATGTTTTTAGAATGTATGATATGTTTAATTTAACACATTGCCTATTTGCGAAAATGTCGTTTTTTTTTTTACAAAAAACGACTTTATTAATCAGCATATTAAGCTGAAAATTGAACTAACATACACTGGATAGTAAATGCAAAATAATATATTTTTACCTTATAACAGGGGTCACCAAACTCGTTAGAAATGGGATAAATTGAAACTTTTATAGAACATGGTTTGAATGTGGTATTTTAAATGTTGGATATTATTGTCTATATTATTATTATTATTCACAACAGCTGTTTTTATAGCTCCGAATGTTGTCATGATTAATTTTGAATAGATTCCGTTTTACTGTTATCCTCGTAATCATTAATTTCTGATTGACGTTTTCATAAAGTTCATCTATAAAACTCTCTCGTTCCATTTTTCCAAATTTAACAAAAATCCACAAGAGCTATCGCACAATCGTGAAGGCAAAATAAAATTAGATACTTTCCCGATTACGTTTTTTTTTTATAACCGACTAATGAAGACCTAAAAATTGGCAAAGTCTTCATGAAACGTGTATGTAAAAAAGTGAAAGTGAATATATATGTATAAAGTTAACCCTCCTATAGCGTTCACTTCTATAGTGTTTGTGGCGTTTTTTTGTATAGCAGTCCCTTCTATAGCCTTAATTTCACAAAACGCAATATTTTCAAGGTTAAATTAGAATTTTCTTGAATATATTATTAATGTGCATTTTAAATATGCACGTGCACTTAGAAAATAATTGTCAGTAGCTGTTTGCCCCTTTACGTCGTTAGGTGTGTTCTGTTCTTATTTTGGTGAATTACCATCTAAAAACGTTCCAGGGATATTCATTACAATAGTTAGAAAATATTGACAGTAATTAAATGCATAATTACCCAATTTAAAATGTTCACCATTTTTTTTCATACTGCAATTATTGTTTCTGAAAAGGTTTCATAATTTATATTTACCTTTTTATTATTTATTCATCATAT